>BJCN01000640.1:0-10040 GCA_018326445.1 Flaveria brownii | reverse complement strand
TCTTGCGAATCAATGTGCAAGAGTCGAAGTCAAGTGGGTTAGATTGAAGCTCTACTCGACAGTGTTGTTTGTGTGAGTTCTAGGACCCCTCTTTTACTTGTTTTCAATTGATTTGGGGCTGGACAACATAGTGAAACCCGTTTTTGAAGTGTGTGTGTGTGTGTTGACCCGTGTGTATGTGTTGTATGTGATACAATTGGTGTTGGACCTCAACATTAAGACTGAAGCTTACCAAATTGAAGATCCAGTTCAGTTGACTTATCGGTACTGATCACGATGAAAGACGTTGATAATAGTAGACTAAGGGGGAATATTGTTGGGTCTGAAAGATAGTCTAATATTATCAACACAGTTAAAGTCAACAAAAGTCAACGTCACGGTCAAAGTCAACAAAAGTCAAATGTCGCGTTCGGGACGAAGATTAGAGACAAGACATTGAAGATATATTCGTCTAGGATGTTTATTGTTAATAAATATATTTTGTGTCGACAAAATATATTTAATCTTGTTTTTAGACATTTTGGGTTTTAATTGTAATTTCTTATTGTCATAGTTTAGGGTCCTAAGTGTCATTAGTAAATTGTCATTTACTGTAAATAGTAAAGTATGACAATTAGGGTTTTAATCTTGGAGGAGCTAGTGATTAGGGTTTCCACTTTCAAATTATTTTGTAATCACAATTTTGGATCAAACAAAGGGTTTTGAGTGTGTTCTTGAGATATTCTTCATTGTTCATCTTATTTTATGGTGTTTGATATAGAATCTTCATCAAATTCATGATTCAAGTGTTGCTTGGGACCAACATATAGGGTTGTAGTGATGGAGTTGATTTCCATTGGCTTGTGAGACACTTTATGTTGCTTCCCTTTCAAACATGCAACACAATGGTCATCACTTGTAAACTCTTTCTTTCGCATTCCAGCTACCGAATCATTCTTAATTAATTTATTTATGTTTTTAAAGTTAACATGGCATATTTTTTATGTCACAGGAAAGACTCATCACTATTTGCTTTAGAGAGAAAGCAAGAAACTTCTCCAGAAGAGGATGTTTCCTGTAAGTCCATCTTGTACATGTTCTATTTCCTGGGGGCTTTGAGAAGGATATGCTCTTGAGGAATGACCACCATGGGTATGAGAATAATGCACTCATGCTTAGTAAAAAGCATGTTATGTCTCTGATCACAAAATTAGCATACACTCGATAGATTGTACCCACGCTCGTTGACAAAGTTTACCTTCTCAATGCTGAGCTTACCATTTATGACCATGCCCCTTCTAGTAATGTAACCACCTAAATCTCCTCCAAAAGCATCTGGCCCTCCATCAATCTTCTCAAAGTTTTGAAGCAAAGAGCCATTGCCTGTAATGTGCCTGGAACAACAACTATCAATGATCCATACATTTCCTTTGATCTTTAGATGTTTCTACACAAAAAAGATGTTTAGTTACATTTAGAAACCCAGCCTTATTGGTCTTGGGATTGTCAAAGTCAACTGAAGACAATGCAACAGTAATTGATCCTATATGCAAGGTTTGAGGATCATTTACTGTTGCTGATGAAGAACTTTCAGCCGCATGGTCTTCATTTATCCTCCACATCATCTTTAAATGATTAGACTTGACCTTCAAGTTTCATAAGTTTTGATAAACATGGAAGTTTTGGAGAGTGAGCCTTCGGAAGAATTTGCATTCACTACAGCAGACTTCAATATTTCGGAAGCATTCCTTTTTTCTGAGACCAATTTACCTTTTGTAGGCAAGTTTTCACTTGTCTTCTCCTTCACTTTGGAGCTTTTGGAAGGAAGAGAGTTTTCTTCCAAAGTTGTCTTCTTTTTCATCTTTTTATAGGTTTTCTTCTTAATCATATGGATAGTGCTTTTGGGATTGTAGATGCAATCTTTAGCAAACTGAGAAGTACTACCACAAATGATGCATTCAGTTGGTTTCCTTCTAAGAATCTTCTTCTGATTAGAAGGCTAAACTTGATCACTTTCCACTTCTATCTTTACCTTCACAGATGATGCAACAGGTTTCTTAGAGTGAGGCTTGCCTTTTGAACTGGATGGTTTAGGCTGTGCAGCAGTGGTCTACATTTGATCAACCTTCTTTTCTTGACAAGGATGAGTTGGACATAAACCAGGACTACTGGTATTAGAGTCCATGGTTGAGTCTTTTGTCTTCACCACTTAAAATCCAGTAGAGATAAAGACATGCTTGGATTTAAAAGTGGCCTTGATCTTTTGGGCTTTCTTTGACTTTTTCTTGGCTGCCCTAATCAAGTTCTTCCTTTTAGACCTGGTCATCCCTGGTTTTTTCTTTTCTCAGGATAATATGACCCTTTATAGGATAGTCTTCTTCACTCACCTCAGATCCATCCTTCACTATCTACTCTTCATCTTCATCCTTTTCTTGAATGGGGTCTATGATAGGAAGCTCATCTTCACAAGTTTCACTCCTTAGAGATATTACAAATAGCATAGTATGTGGAGGAGCTATCTCAGTAGGTCCTAGTCTCTGCTTATTCTGATAACAAATCTTTGTATGCAAGGTTGGGGATATAAGGTTGTTGAAGGTATCTTCTTCAAGAATATATTTTCTACCCTGGCTTTGTTGAACACAAGCTCAGTCTAGCATTCAGTCAACTTTATAATGAGACCTTTCATTTGATTCTTGTGATTTGTGTGCTCGTGCTTAAGATTTGAAATTGTTTTCTCTAGATCTCTTATCGTAAATTTCCAAGTTATAGGACCTGTATCTTTTTATTTTAGCAATACATTTAGGAGTACAAAGATGTTCTACTACCTTGGCTTCTTCATGAGCAGCCATCAGTGCTTGATTTGGAGAAACATCTTCAACCTTAAAGCTCCAATCAAAGCCTCCTTCTTCAACAGCAACTGCACCTTACTGCTTGGGCTTGTCAGTCTATGGAGCTCCATTAGTGTAGTTTGGTATGGTTGTGATTGGCCACCATTTGTCCTTGGTGCCTTGCACTCCTTAGCAGAGTGTCCTATTTGGTTACAGGTATAACATTTCATCTTGCTTTTATCCAGTCCAAACTTTCCACTAGTTACACTGCTAGGAAAATTTCTACCTGTCCTCTTGTAGAACTCTTTGGCACTGTGAGTGAGAAGAGCCATTTGCTAGACTATCTCCATGGACTCAAGATCATCTAGATAGATACAGTCCAAGTATTCAAGAGTGAAGAGAGAGTTGCCACTACTTTCATCAGCAGACACAAAGGTTTGAGAAGAACTTATCTCTTGGAATGGGCTTCCTTGGATGTAGCTCTCCTTTGGTGTCTCCAGGAAGGCGATGAAAGGAACCTTTTGTGAGTTTTTAGGGTAGCATATGAGATGATGTTATGGTTCTCTGCAATCCCTTTCAACCACATGAAGGGTTGAACTCTGTTGATTGTTGGAAGAGTTTCCAGATGGATTTTGCATGTTCATTTCCATCTGGTATCCATTGAGAATACCATATAACTCTATGAGAGTAAGGGTTTTGAGGTTTTCAGTTCTCCTAATGACCACATAATAATATGTCCATTGTCTAGGAAGAGAGTACATGAACTTACTCACAATGTCCATATTCCTAAGATTTACTCCAATATCCATTAGAGTATCCACAATCTCAACATACCAGAATTATTGTTGAGTCATGGTTTCACCGGTCTTGTAGGTGAAGTTCTCAACCTGCTGCTTCAAGAGGTCTTTATTGTTTTCGTTTGCTTTATTTGACCCCTCATACGTAAGTTTCAGTGCATCCCAGAGTTGCTTTGAAGTTTTGCACTTCTTGAAGCTTCTGTAGATAGAGTTAGGAAGAGCAGTTTAGAGAGCGGTCATGGCCTTTTGATCTACATCAATTTTCTTCCAGCCTTCCTCTGAGTAGTCAGCAACTTCCTTTAAAATCATACCACCACCAGCAATAGCTGAAGTGGTGCTTGGAACATGAGGTCCTAAGACAATAGATCCCCACATCCTGTTGTCTTAAGACTTTATGAAGTCTTCCATTCTTTGTCACCAAGTATCAAAGTCATCAGAAGTGATCGGTGGAGATTTTGTCATGGTACCGGTTTCTATATCAGCCTTGTTAAGAGTTGCCATTTGAGTTGTTAAGTGTTTTGTTAAGTGGAAGGGATTTAAGATGGTGAGATCTTACAATCAAGTTTCTAAAAAGCTCTGATACCAATTTTAGGACCGTTAGAAGAGAGTCAATGCAACAGTTTCACAATGAGAAGTGACTTAAAACACTTAACAGATCAAACAGGAAACTGGGTTTATGATGACACAAAGAACATAAGTAAGGAGACAGAACAAGATTATGAACAAGATGATATTGGTTTTCAAGAATGATGTATATTACTTTCAAGTTATTTTACGAGTGTTACAAAGCATATCGATAAAGACAAGTACTTGAGACACTATATACTACATCATACAGCCAGCCATACTTTAAAGGCCAGCTAGAAGCACTAATCTAGACAACAATATCAATATAAAGTCAAAAAGCAGATTACTTTTTGATAAGTGACTATGACATGTCATAGCTCACATCTTAATATATTACTAAAAGGATAAAAGTATAAAAGTAGAAAGTTAGAGACAAAAGACCTTAATCTATAGTTTGATAAAAGTATTGACTTTCCACCAATTCATATAAGTTGGTGAGTCTTCAGAGATGACAGTAGAAAGTGGTTCAGCTTTTGTCACAAAGTGATTCAAAGAAAGCATGTCTTATCTGTCTTTGGAAGAAATCAGTATTTGGCTTCGAAAGACAATGTCTTTGAAGCTTCGGAACACTTCATTTTTGTTTCGGAAGATATGGTCTTTTGGCTTCATAATATTTTATACTTAGCATAATTCAGTGAGTTGTATAACATCTTCTGAAGTAACTTTCTTGTACTTCACATGTGTATGCTGAGAGCTCTTTTGTTGCATCTGCCTCTAAGTGTAATCCTTACAATTATGCTGAATTAAAATAATCCTTTTACAAGTATATTAATGTTTAATAATGTACTGTATCTTTAAATTTGGCTTATAATGTTTGTAATCAATAAAAACAGTGTAATTTGGGTTTTAATGTTTTAAGTTAGACTTCTATGTTGCACATGTACTACATTATCTACAAAAACAGTGATGCAAATGTTAGTGTTATTAACTATCTACATATATTGTGATGTCAGAGTAGAGTGTTTCAGATGATGATTTTGAGAAATTGAAATCACAAAACAATCTACTTCTATGAAAAGGCAGACCAATACAAAGAAGTCACAAAAACCATTTATCGAATTTGAAAAAAAAATAGACTACTGATACGAAACCACCAAAAAACCTTTCTGGTTTAATTGAGAAGTTAACTATCTTCCTTCACATTTTTATTAACTATCTTCCTTCACATTTTTATGTTTGGCAACCTGCAAAAGAACATTTTCGGGAAGGGTTTGATAAATTATACCCCTTGTTTACATGGTCATGCTTAAAAATAAAAGGATCTATATTCATGTGATTGTGTTTTCTTTTTTTGAATTTCTAAGTTGAAAGGGGTAGTTCATGTGATTGTGTTTTCTTTTTTTGAATTTCTTAGTGAAAAGGGGCTTTAGTTTGTTTTATATTTTAAGCACATTTTAGGAAAAGGTAGGGATATACAAGACGCATCACCAACAGTTTTGCTCTTCTTTCATAAACAAATTTTTATATTCGATGTTGGCGAAATAAGCATTTTGATGTGCTTTTGTGATCTTTTTTGAGCGGTTAGTTTGGTTGAATGTTTAGCTGAATGGTTAATTTAATTAGATTTATATGTGATCATGCATTATCCCAAATTACTTTGGTAACCTTATGGTAGTATGGTACAAATTTATATATTCAAATGAGTAGATCGACGTCGCTATTTTCATTTCTAAAGAAAATAACAATGAAATTATTTTGGATTTGATCATAGACTGCAATGATTTTGTAAATAACATAGGATGAAGTTGTAATTTGTCAAAAGTAAATTAATTATCACAAAGATTATATTTACGAAGTAGTGAGAAACTAGCTTTTATGTATTAGGGTGCTTATATATATATATATATATTTCACGGTTCTGCTTTGAAATTGGATATTTAGATGTTTAAGTGACAATTTCATAGAGTATGCAACACTTTGATTATCATTGCAAGAACTTTGATACCAAACTTGTAAAGTTTACATACTAAAAATTTAGCTAGAAAAACCTCAAAGTCAAACATGCTAAGAATTGTTGGCATTGACAACCAGTAGGCTTCAATCTTTATACTTTGCTAAAGAAACCAGAAGAGTGTCTAATGATGTTTAACAACTTTAGAAGCTTCACATTCAAAGAACTTTAATATGCAACCAACAATCTCAACTTCAAAAAACATCCATGGAACTGGAGGGCTTGGTAAGTTTACGAAGGGAAATTTGGAGACGGGCCTATAGCCTACGGTTGCAATCAAACGATCGAAAGGCATAAATGGAACTGAATTATAGTTCCAAATGGGGCTGGAGCATATTAGCCTCAGCTCGTAGTACACAGGAATTGATCGGGTATTGTGCCACCCCTATCGAAATGCTACTGGTTTACCCTTTAATGTCTAATGGTAGTGTTACTTCAAGGCTTAAAGGTCTGTACTAACCCTATTGTGTTCTTCAAGAAATCTAGACACATAATCAAACATATGTTTATTTTTCTATTTGCTTTTGAAACATTAATGCTTGAGTTTCAGGTAAATCATCATCGGAATGGAATGCTTGAAAAAGAATCATGATTAAACGCACCATCTATTATGTCAACATAAGCAAGTGACCCATAAATCATCTACCAAGACGTGAAGGCTGCTATTGTTCTATTCGGTGAGTTCAATCAGGAAGTGTTGGGTGGGTGAAGTTGGATGTTAAGAAGAGATTAACACCTAAAGACATTTGAACAATGCTGCTATTGATCTTAGTTCTTACTAGGCTGCATGACTCTGTCCTACTAAATTACTAATCTTCTTGTTGCGTAATTTGTTTAGTTTGAACTTGAATTTCTAAGTTATGGTTGATGGTGGAGTTAATTAGTCGAGTTTGGTACTATCCTTTAAGGGATCTTCATAAAAATAAGTTAACTGGACAAATTCCACTTCAAGCTAGATGGGTGTTTAAAGTGGCTTAAAATAAATGGTGTTACCTTTTAAGATTGGTTGAATCTTGTGACTTACATGATGTGAAGGTAATAAATGTAGGTTGAATGTTGGTGGACACATGTTGTTGCTAACGTCAGTTTTTAAATGTTGGTTGTTTTAATAGCTAATATTAAGTTATTAGCTGAATATCATTTGCAAATTGATGCGTTATATTAGTTTCAAATTGTCAGATACTGATTCTTCAATTTCTTTCATCAGATGTTGATATTGTTATATTAAACCGTTATTGATGAAGCCTCAATGAATTGAATATCACTTAATTAGCAGTTGACACGGCTAATATATGTTGGAAAGTTAATTTCAAGAACGAATGGTTAGCTAAAGTTGAGGGGTTAATCTGTAACATTTTGAATGTTTGTTAAAGTTAGTTGCTAGTTAGCTTTGAATTGTATAAGATGAACTCATCTTCTTCATTTTAGCTGTAATTGTTCATCATTCATCTTTCATGAATAATATTGTGTGAATTCTTGGTACCTATTCTTTAATTGGTATCAGAGCTCAGGAACAAAAAAGGCGAGCTCTAAATCAACGATTAGAAGGACCGAATCGGGCGAAAAGAAATCACGACTGAATCACTATCCAAAGGATTGGATCTTGATCCCAAGTTCGGAGTATTCTACCAAAGAAGAAGGAAGAACTTGGCGAATGCAGGAGCCCCAAACAATCAACTCGTAATGATCAAAGACAATCTGTCAATTCTGCTCCAATGTCCGGTACTCACAGCATCAAATTATTCTATTTGGGATGTAAAATTGAAAGTGATTTTTAATGTACATGGGCTCAGGGAGGTAATTAAACCTCCGGCTAAAGGAGCAGTTGACAAGAAGAACAATATGGCGATTGTTTACCTTTACCAGCCGATTCCCGAAGATCTGGTTCTTCAAGTCTCAAATCTAAAAACTGCCAAAGAAATTTGGAATGCCTTGAAGACTAGATTCGTGGGGGTAGATAAAGTAAAGAAGGCAATACTTCAGACCCTTCGAAATGAGTTCGTAAGTCTAACCATGAAGGACGAGGAAGATATCGATGTGTTTGCAGGAAAGTTAACAAGTCTAGCAGCAAGGGCCACTGAACTCGGGGCGCCCTATGAGGAAGCCACACTGGTTCGAAAGTTTCTTGACTCCTTACCCGAAAAGTTCATCCATATTATAGCCTCCATCGAGCAATTGGTAGATCTTGATACCCTGCTGCTTCAAGAAGCAATTTGAAGACTTATGGCCTTTTAGGAAAGAATAAGGATGAAATCCAAACAAGGCTTGGGTTCAAACAAGAACGATCAATTGCTATTTTCTTACTCTGAGTGGCAAGCGAAGCATAAAAATTCATAGGCGTAATGAAGGAATAGAAGTAGCAGTGACTGAGGAGGTCGATATGAGAAAGGCCGGAGTAGATAAGCCAATAAAGAGGAAGAAGGGTGATGGCGATCAGAAGAGGAATTAAAGACAAAGTGATCGAAAGGGTAAAGATAAGTCACACATAAAGTGTTTCAAGTGCGATGAGTATGGACCTTACGCATCTGAATGCCCCACTTCAAAGCACAAGGAACAAGAGACACACCTAACTCAGGCAGAAAAAGAGGAACCTGAACTTCTAATGGCAATGCACGTTCAAGATCAGAAGGAGGTGGTATTCTTGAACGAATAAAGACTTATACCAGCCAAATACACTTTGCAGTCAAAGGAAAGGCATATGTGGTGTTGGACAAAAAGGACCAATGAGCCAGATCAGAAAAATCTTTAAGTCTCACAGACATTGTAACATCTCTTATTTTTGGTTAGTAAAATGTTAACTTCGTTTATTCTTACATGGATCATTATTGTCAATTATGAAATTCATGGGTTGTTTATGCTTATTCACTATAGTCATTAAGTTTTTATGTATGAAAGTTAAAAATATAAATATTAAATAATAATAATTATGTTAATATTAATAATAGTAACAATAATAATAAGTAATAATAATGAATAACAATATTAGTAATAATAGATTACTTATAACAATAACTTATAAGAGTTATTAAACTTAATAATGTTTAAAACATAAACTTAAATTAAGTATGGGGGGTTGTTTGCAAATATGGAAACTTTGATTGAGAAGTTTGTGCATGAAATGTTAACTGTTAAAACCACAGGGGACCAAACGCTTAAATCACAAAACCCAACCCCCCATTCTATTACCCTTCCCGCAAATCCGGCGAAGTGCCGGTGGGCACTCCGGCCAAGTCCGGCGACGGCCCAAAACCAATGAAATCACTTGTTTTTCGATCCAAAACCGCTCCCAAACAGTCTTAGAAGATGATCTGAACCGTTATGCATCGATTAACCGCAATTAAGTGTTCGTTTTATAGACTAATTGATCAAGTAACCGACGAGAATTAATCATCCAACGTCCGGGCATTAAACTCCAATTATAACCCAATTAACTAAACCTAATCGAACGTTTATCTAACTCTAATCGATTGCAATCACCAATTACACCTGAAACAAACATAATCAACAAATTCAAGCATCACTTTGCTCGCGGACCTGCAACTCAACCAAATCCATCTTCCAAGCTTCGAGTGTTGAAATTGGCAAAGGGCTTTGCATCAAGTGCATCACAGGAAGCTATTCACAAAGTTAATTGAATTATCATCAACGTTTTCCACTGGAATCGATTCTTGCATAGCCGCGATCTATTCTTGGTGCCTTTTGCATCAATTCGAATTCAAAACGGGTAATTGAGCACATCAAAACGTTCATTTTTACATGGAAAACAATAGCCCTAAACTTAATTCGGTTAATAACAAAGATTTGGGGTTCAATTTGGGGATAAACGAATTTAGGGTTTATGTGAAATTGGGGATACTT
>BJCN01000638.1:2692-13688 GCA_018326445.1 Flaveria brownii | reverse complement strand
GTTCCAGATCTCACCCGTCTTTCTCTAGCGCTCAAATTTCTTCCTTTTAGCTCCAAATACCTGTGTTTCATAAGCAGGACAAAGTGATTCCGTTCGATAATAAAATCGCGTTAAACGCATACATTTAAACACTTAAAACATATACCAAACATGAACGCATCAGTTACCTTGAAACATTTTTATGGGGATGAAGCCTTTAAGGCTAAACTTAAAAGAAATGAATCAATTATTTCTTCTCCTGTCACCGTCTTGGAACGTGGTATGTATTATGATGTTTTAAGGTGAAGATGTTTGATAAAAAGAGATTTTAAAAACAAATTTGATATTCATTTTGTTGAATGTTACATGCTTAGCCATCATGAATGCTAAAGATTTCTTTTAAATATAGACCTCAATTGTCACAAATAACTCTAATATTGTTTGTGTTGGTTAATTATACAAATGTAATGGACAAAGCAAAAGAAGTTAAGGACATTGACAAATTTGCTGAGGATCTTGAGAAGATTTCTTCACTTCAAATTAGCTTCTTGAAATAATCTATGCTTTTGTGGAGACGACAATGGTGGGCAGAACTTTTAAGACTTTGGTTCTTATGTTGTTGAAGATGTGTTTTTGTGGTCCATTTGTTTCACTCACTCATGTTCTTTGGTTTGATAGTAAATAACATTAGGTAGTTCTTTCTTTTTTTATTGATAATTGGATTAAGTCTGCTTTTGTTACCTTGGATGTTGAATTAGCAGCTACCAACGTGTTATTTGTCTGCTATATTAATTGTGTGAATGAATCTCTTTGAATGTTAGGGCGAAATTGATAATTAAAGCGAAACTTGGTTTGGAGCAGTATGTGTGGTTGAACCATGCGGCTTTTATAGTTACTTTATAGTTTTGAGGGTGATCGAAACGTTATGATTTGAAGCATTTTTTACTCTACTAATTTATAGTTGTTTAGTTGTTTACATTTATGTGGGTAATTTAGATATAATTTGGATATTTGATTGCTCTTGACCTATATGGAGTCTAATTATTTCCTTTTTTTTATTTTCTAGCTTTTTAGTTTGGAGAATGGATGTGTGCATGTTTCATGTCTTATGCTACCTTTGCATCTCCAAAGTTACATAGATCATTGCTTATTCAATGTTAATTTTATTTGTTACAACTGAGCGTCATAGATGGGTTGGGTAACACAAGTCAAAAAAGGTCTGGGTTGAATAATATGTCAAAAGAGGTCCAAATAAAAATGGTAAACTTTTGTTACAAGTAGGCTGGAACACTTTCTCCTAAATATTTATGATTCACTAAAGTTTCAATTTCGGTTATAAATATCAAGGTAGTTGCAATACAACAACAATAACATACCCAGTATATCTCACTAGAAGCAGAGTCTAGTAGAGGTTGGATGGTGGTAAATATTTCCTCTATCTTTTATGATAGAGAGACCGCTTCCAATGAGACCCCCGGTTTGAAAATGAAATAATCACAAGATTACAAGAACATTAATGGATTCAAGGATTTTGTTTTAGATTAGCATTAATGGATTCACGGATATCAACAATCACTGATTCGGTCAGAAGGTGGTCATCTCAGCATCTAATTTACCACAATCAATTACCACAAAATCAACTAATACAACTTCAACTGCAGACGCCAATTCATCAACTCCAAGAAAGGCAAAAATAAATAACGTCGTAACTGGAAGATGCATTGGTCTTTTGCAGCTGTCAGCAATGACATTCCAAGAACACATTCCAGTATGTAAACATTAAGTACACAACAACTAATATGTAGATAATCAAAACGCATGTCCTTTGATAGCACTTATCAATGTATATCAATGTATCATATACGTAGGTCGGACAAAAAACAGCTTTTGACATCATGACCTTGATCTTTTGACTTCAAAATTATACTGCAATTATCTTTAGAGTTTAGACCTCATATATATCGGTGTCATCAGTTAACTATAATGATCTTTGGACTTGATACATATCGGTGTCATCAACAAGGGTGTGCAACGGTCGATTACGCAAGCGATGCCAGTCCGTGCAGCAGGTAATGACAATTCACGCAACGCGCGATTGGTTTAATAAATTAAGATAAGAAAAATAATAAAATATTTTTCTCTATATACCAATCTGTATAAAAATAACAAATTTAAAAAAATTCAAAAATAAACAGGTTGACTATACTAGGCTCAGTATTTATCAGTCGACTCAGAGCTTTACTCAACTCCATTCGACTTGTAAACAAACTGACTACCCTAACTAACTCTATTAAACTGGGCTCGTTTACAATCATAAATTATTATTATTCTCATATATTAAAATCTATTGATATTTAATAAGGTTGTCGCTTTCCATTTTTTGTCACAAGAAATGTGTTCCATAGATACATAACAACGTGCTCTAAATTTTGTTATTTTAGTCAATATTGTCATCTCGTTTACATTTATAATCATAGCATTCAGTATTTTTTAATAATTTTTTTTTTTGCATTTAAATATCATTTAACCTTATACTTGCAACAATTTAACCCACATTATTTTTTTAGATAACTTGCAACAATTAAAACCCACATATGGCTATGAGCTCATAACATCTATATAATTCATTTCACAATAAAATAAAGGCAATTTGAATTTACTAATACAAGCTAATACTCATTGGCTATAATTATCAACGTTATTAATTGTATGGTGAAAATTTTTATTTTCATTTTTATTATAAATGACAATCATAATAGTATAATCAATTAGAAAATCCACATCAAAGGCCAAGATTCTATCTTTGCATAAAATATTTAAGTGAGACCACATCGACTGGTATGTCAGTTTATGTAGATGATATTTTACATGAACTCCATGGACCCAAAGATGTCAACACCATACATTTATTTAAACAGATACAACTAATTTAAAAGAAAATGAGAAACTACTATAACTTTTGACAATGATTACAATGTTAACAAAATAAAATCATTAATTAAACAAAACATAAAACCAAATGAACCCATAAAATAAGTTTTCGATGAGAAAAGATATTGAAATGTTGGTTGGTTTCACCAATACAAAATGGTTAGACCGGTAATCTTTCGGTTCAAATAAGGATAGTTTAAATATATCCAGTTTTTCTAAGTATCTTCTAGTCCAATTGATCGATCTCTCTTATTTATCTATTATAATCATATGGCATATCTTACTCAACATATAACTTTTGATTACTAGAGGCGTGAATAAATGCATCACAAGAAAATAAAATGTTTGTAGATATCGTTAAAATCTTCTCCTTATGGTCAATATTTTGACTAAAAAGTCCAACATTCAAAATTGGCCTTCAATCTATACCATCAATGCACCTTCCAAACAAGCTTCGTAGTAGTTGAAGTTATAAGCCATCATAACCATTCAAACCCAAATCATCTATAAATACCTCCATCCCTACACTATTTTGAACATCAAAAAACACCTTCAATTCTTTACAAAATTATTTGACTTTTTGCAAGTCAAAGTAGACTAGAAAACCATGGTGATGAGATCTAACAACGTGATACTGTTCGCGATTCTTTTCTTGAGTGTAAGTTCTTTGTTCGTGTCGATTGAAGCACGCGAGTTAAAGGTCATTTTGAAGCACCACAAAGCAGAGATTCTAGAGAAAGGAGGGAAGTCGATTTATCTACGTTACCAACAAATTATTGCTCTTTATGGGATCAAGAACTCGGGTCCGAGTCCTGGGATAGGACATTCCGTTGTCAATGGAGTACATAATTAGACTATCAAAAAGACATACAAACTCATACAGTACGGTTTTGGGAGGGTGGGATTTTCTTACTTCTATTTCAACAGATAAACAAACCGCTCTCAAATAGGCAAACCTTATGTAATTAGATACCAATCTTTAATTATTTTTTTTGTTACTTATAGATTATCATTAATGTGATAACTTCAAAAAAAAATTGTAATCATCAACATATACAAAAAGTATATATATAGCCCAATGGTGTTAAGAAACATCTAAGTTCTAGTGTTCTACCATATAACATGATCTGTGACCATCATGCTTGTTAAACCTATATGCTTTTTAAACCTATGAATTCATATCAATGGGTTACCATGAAATTGGCCCAATAATGCCTAGCGAGGCCCAAATTCAGGATATGTGAAAACAGGTTTGATTAACCTGTTCACACTATCTTTACCTTCAGGATAGTTTAAAAGGGGTTTGATTTACACGTTAACGTACACCTTCTGTTATTAATATCACATAAATTCACAAGTAATTATATATACATCAAATGTAATCATAAAAGTTATTACTAATGTCCAGGGTTAAGTAGGATTAAGGTTGGACTGATAATATTAGGTCTAGTTATGGTAATATGGTCTTAATTTGGGGGTGAATTTGGGTCCCGCTTGGCCCCGGGTAAAAATAAAGATATGAAACATGATAGCCTAATAATTCTTATCCGATCCTGGCCCAACCTGAGACCAACCCAACTCAAAAAGACGAGACTAACTAATGGCTAATCTTCAGTTCAAAAATCTTAAGGTTCAGTCTAGTCTCAACCAACTGCGCACTTTTTAAGCTGATGGATTAAAATTAACTTATTTATTAAATGCACTTAAAATGGCACCGTTATATCATGCATATTGTTTTCTTACTTTTGTAGCTGATGGGTTCGTTATTGACCAAATATAGAGAAAATACAAAAAATACATCTCATAAAAAAACTATTGGTGGGGTGAGTACGGTGGAGCATCCTCATAAGTGCATAAAATTACCTCACGTGAGTTCATCCGACATGATTCACCATCATCATCTTTTATGTTAAACAAAACGTGAAAGTAACCAAATCATAGGATTAAAGAAAGACTTAACATATCTTTTATGGTAAGCATGAGAAACTATGACTGGTACGCTCACTAGTCTTATCAATATCCGGCTAAGCTAAACATGTGACGTTAAAGATGTTTACAACATAAAGCTAATAGAAGCTGAATCTGAACCTACGAAATCCTATTGAGAAAATCAATACTTATCAACATGCCACCTACTTGAATCACCTCACCTTGTTTACTTCCACCTACAACAAAGGACTTAAGATAGAACAATAGTTGTGAATCAATTCATCAAACACAAACCTCATGAAGAAAGCTTAGTCATCCTAGGCATGCAATACCCTTAACTCACCTCTTCAGACAATCGTATCAAGTATGTTATAAGTAATAATAAGTACCAATCCAGAGGGTATGCTTTAGCTCTTACCTCACTAAAGCTACTCGATCAACACTTACACATTACGGTTCATCCTCCTGAGCTTTAGATAGAGAATATAATTTTCTAATTGACCCTTTCAATCCCCTAAAGAAGACGTACCATCGAGTTGGAGTTCCAATCATATAGCACTAGAAGCAACCATACTTTTAAAGCAAATGTACCAAAAAGCAAAAAAGTAAGTGAAAATGGAGGTCATAAACTACATAAATAAAATTACAGGGTGATAATATGTAAAAACCATAAAACATATCAACCACTGATAACGTTATACGGGATGAGGCAAACCATCAAAAACCAAACTCAACCACCATCATCACCACCAGTCCACCACCACCACCACCATGGTGGTTATCACCTCCATCACCACCACCGCCACCACCACCACCACTAATCTCACACACTACGACCACCGTGCACACACCTACACCCTCACCTGCAAACCTCCAACAAACTCTCTCCTCTACCTTCGCCATCTCTACAAAACCCCAACCAAATCCAACAGCTACAGATCCTCCAATGGCGTCGTGATTATCAAGTCCTACATGGAGGATTCCAACACTATCTCCGGCTTCGCCAACAAAATCATCGGCGCCTTGCCGGTAATCGGCCTCGTCGCCAGAATTCTCACCGACACCGGCGGAGTTGGCGGTGATTTCATCGATTTTGCGGAGTTTCGGAGGCGAGTGGGGAAGAATTCATCGGTGAATGATTCTAGGGCTTTTATCGACTTTCAGGATCGAAGAGGAAGGGTACGTAAGCTTCTGTAATTCGATTAGAGTTATTTAGAGATCAGATTAGTGTGTGATTACTGATTTGAAATGATTGAATTGGTGTGATACAGGCTGGTGATCCTCTGTATGTGTTGATTTGCTGTTGGTTAGCTGCTGTAGGAGCTGGATTGCTCAAGTCTGAAGAGATTCTTGAAGGAGTTGCTAGACTTCGGATTTCGAATGATATTGAATTTGAAGAAGAAACCTTCATTGCTATGATGAATGAAGCCAGAGAGGTTGGTTTATCAATGCTTCATAATTTCAATTTAGGACAAGTTTATCGTAATAATAGTACTTGTGTTTGCTTAATTTTTTCTAAAATTAAGTGACCTGCTTACCATTTTGTGATTGTTTTGTTTTCAGATTTGCTTACTTTAAAAATTATAGAACTTAATTATTATTTTAGTGATTTCTTTTTTCACTATTAACTCTTATAGGTTAATTAAAGATAAAGTTTACTAAATAGTAACTATGTTTCGTGTATGTTTGTTTAGTCATTTAGTTTTGAAATTTTTTAACGTTTATAAGAGATTGATAAATTGAAACTTTACTAATTCAAATTATAGCTTGTTGGCTGATAATAATCGATCAATGTGACTAATAACACTTCTACCTTTTCTTTCGTTGTTAAGGGTAATCTCACTCTAATAGAAAAGTAACTCCATGCACCAAATGAAAAATTAACATTTCTTTATCTCAATCAGAATGTTTATGATATTTGGAATGGCATAAATGAAAGTTACGGACAAACAGAGTTAGTTATACGTTAGAGCAAGATTGCCCTTGGACACACATTTGTATGGATTAATGGATTATTATCAGTCAATGTGTTGTAGTTCGAATTGCTTAAATACAATTTGCCTAAAAGGCTACATAAGATTGAAACAGATAATAAAAGTTAGAGACGTTACAAGAACAGAAATCTTAATTTAGTGAAAAACTTGATGAAGTTGGTTCCTATTATGTATAGTTATTGTTAAATTCTAACATTGTTGATTGTTCTTAAACTACAGAAACGATCAAAGCTAAACGTACCTGTACCCGTGATTCCAATGGAGGCAAGAGTTGAGAAAGCTCTTGATGCGATACACGTTTGTTGTTTTGGTAGAGATGTCATCGAAGAAGAAGATGAACAACTGTTGTGCATCATGCTCAAAGCTGTTTTCCCCTCTGTTGGACAACCCGAGATTGCTAAAATGGTGAAAGCCAAAGCTGAAAGAGTTGCAGAAGGTGGCGAAGAAGAAAGGTACCCTGAACCTAAACCGTTGTCAAAAGAAGCTGTGCAGCTACAAATGAAAGATCTGCAGTTTTTGAAACAGAACAGTGATGGTTAAAGATGAGATTATAGTAAGGATATCAGGGATTGAGGGTGAGAATTGTTTCTCTTGCTGTTCTTTCTTTGATCTCTTGAACACCCAGATTGTAGATTCACTAATATGGTATCATGAATGTGCAACAATCAATGTTACAAAATTTTGGAACCACAAATGTTGCATTATAGACAGGTTTCAAAGCTTTAAGTGATTATTTACCGTGTTGTTTTCTATAAGCAGTTTGAGATTGTTTTAAACACGTATGATGGGGCGGATGAATGTAAAATTTGTCATGTACGTCGCGCCATTTGGTTAGGTGTGTTCTTGTCGATTATCCTAAGTTATGGTTTGAAGTTTGTTAAGAGTGGGAACCTTACATTCATACATACCAAACTGGGAGGCCAAACTAGAAAAGTGTTCTATAATATTTTCCATATATAGGCCATGTTTGGCGTTGCTTACTTTTGACTTTTGAAAAGTTGTTTTTCAAAAGTTAAAAATTTTAACTTTTCAAAACAAGTTTTCAACTCACATCTCCATCTCTATCCAAACATATTTACATCTCCTTTTTACTTATTTCTTCTCCAAAAGTCAATAGTTTTTAATAAGCAATCCCAAACACCCACATAAAATACAACTTATCCTCCCTTCTCTTCTCATGTATAAATTAACACTTTCTTTTCTATTTTACTTAAAAAATTATTTGCTTTAACGTTTTATATACAATATAAACTTAATCATTGTTATAGAAACTCAAA
The DNA here is from genome assembly GCA_018326445.1 of Flaveria brownii. NCBI lineage: Eukaryota > Viridiplantae > Streptophyta > Magnoliopsida > Asterales > Asteraceae > Flaveria > Flaveria brownii. The sequence goes on along the minus strand of BJCN01000638.1, from coordinate 5,578 downwards.
GTTTCGGGATGACATGAGGCTTTCATCAAGAGTAGAGGAAATATCATATATGGCTAGAGTACGTGGAAGTTTTGATAGATATGTGTTTTATTATCGGATGTTTATAAGAGAAGCCCGCAATTATTACTATATATCATCTTCACCTGCCTACTTACAAGCTTGGATTCATCAAGCGTAACGTTTGAACGTGTAACATGAACACACGTTCAAACGGTACACACAATCTAGGCAAACATTAGTAACAACTCATTATACATTTATTCGACAACAATTCAGCATTTGATCTTTGCAACTCATTTATACTTCCAATAAAAGACATTAATCTTCAAGTCATATTATTAAATCAAACCAAACCAAACCAAACACTCGTTTGTCTCATGCGACTCGTTTACTAAATTCCGTCAAGGTTCCGCCAGTTATCCCGGCATTTATCGTCACTTGTATTCCAGGTCACTTGTATTCCAGATTCTTCACTTAAATCTGAAAAACCATGAGCTATAGTCTATAGAACATCATCATAACTATTGCAAAAACTCACAATCTCAAGAAACCACTGGAACTCTAGCCAGAATTTTTAGCTGATTCAGTTCTAATGGCACCAATAATGGCACCAATAATAGCACAACGCCTCAGCATTTCATCTCGTTCACTCTTCAACGACATTCACAAGCTCATATTCAACAAGTGACAAATTGTTGTACTCTTTTACAATAAAATTGGCAGGTTCTGTCACCTCGACACGACCCCACCTGTCCACTGCAAGCCTCATTGATCCCTTGAACATGTCGATTTTTGCATTGCGCAAAATTACAGTGCTATCAGCTTTCATCAGGTCCACTGCATTATAGGTATAATATAGAGAAATGAGGATGATTATATTAGGATTAGGCCCATTAGTTTAGCCCATCAGGATTAGGGATATTAGCTATCTGTCTATATATAGGTGTACGCTAATTCATACAAACCTCAAGGAACAGAGTTTCAAAAAGCAAGGTCCATCTAAGGGTGACAAATTCTACCTATTTACTTACAAATAAGCCAACATTGGTTGTATTTTACCTCAGATGGATGAAATAAAATAATAGCTAAACGAGAAACAGAATTCTGGTAATCTGGTTTGATTAAGACTTAAAAATCATCTTGAGTCTATTATTGATGCATGCAACCTACTGAATCATTTTACTTAAAAATTAAGATTATTAAGCTAACAAAATCGTTTCTAAGTCAGTTTGTATAGATGTTTTTCAAATGAAAGAAAAGTGTTTGCGTAGCGACCAAACAGATACCAAATTGGTATGTTTCAACATTCACCTGAAACCCAATCTGACCCATTACCCAACCCAACTCATCCAAAAAAAGAGCTACACCTTTACGAATGCACCAAAGGTCTGGCCAAGCGAGGTGCAAAATGTTCCTATTCTGCATTTTAATCATTTATATGGTTATAACACATAAAAGTGAATATCATGTCAATGGCAAATTATCAGAAATGACTGCATTTTTTACTGTGGCAAGACAAACTGATTATCTTACATCTTTAAGTTCTTGTGCATAAGTTCAAGCTAAACTAATAACGAATTTCAAATCATATCAGAAACTACCTTTGAAGTAAGCAATCATTTCAGATACGAGACAACTATATTTTTAACAAAAAATTACCTTGATCATTCCTCGCGGTGAACAGTATAGTCCCGGTCTCATCACCTACCAAACATTCAGCAATGCGCATTTGACGGTCATCAGGTCGACCCTTTTGCAACACCAACTTTGAGCTAACAACTTTTACAAGCAGATTATGGCCACTGGTTCCAGGACGCAGGTTATCAACCTTGGTGAATACAGGCTTCCTCTTAGGTGACTTTGTTTCAGCCATTTCCCACAAATTCTACAATCATCAAACATCATTTGTTTACACAAATTAGTGACTAAAAATTTACAGGAAGCTGCAAGATAATCTTTATTTGACAACAGAAGTCCATTTGCATCAGATGCAAATGAAAGCAGCACAATAATGCAAATTGGATTTTAATAATCCAAACTATGACTCATTAGGCAATAATAATCTATATTGACAATTTGACCAATTATACTTTTCACTTTCACCTATGTCATCAAGTGAAATCTTACTCGCATAATCACCTGAGAATTACACCCAATTTACATTTAATTTCGCTTACGAGAATGGTACGTTTCCCCATTTCATCCATAATCATCTTTATGAGCGAAATCGTGTGATTCGTGTAAATCTATAATAAAATATGCAAGTGAATTAGTGTAATTGACCTAATGTATTTAGCAATTGAACAACTGACCTAGTAACTTCAAAATCGATAACTTCGACGATGAACAGAAGAAATTCTCAGTCAAAATTCACTCAACATCTCACAAATTAGTCAAAAAAACTACCATTTCAGAGGGTTTTTCTGATTCGACGTACCGATCACAATGTGACACGTATATGACAGAAACGATAATGAAAACAACCGATCAAACAGTTAGAAATTCGATTGCATCGATTTTGCGATTCATATTAAAAGAGCTAACTCAAATTACGCGCATGCAAATACTGTAAAATTCACGATGAAAGAACGAAATAAAATCGTAATAGTAAGATAGAATTCGAATTACCGATTACGATTGAATGTGTTCGGAGATGATAATACGATGAGGATGAGTCGATTTGTTTCTTCTTCTCGTTCGTTTTACGGTTTTACCGTGTAAATCACCATTGTAATGGATGGTTTCTAATGTGAGCCGTTGATTTCCCCATAATGCTCAAATGCATCTCCACCGTCCACGTATGTATCTCACAAATAGATAAACCTCACTCATGTATCGTAGTTTTATAACTTATTAAAGGGCTGTTTGACAACTTTTGAATGAATA
>BJCN01000534.1:0-20068 GCA_018326445.1 Flaveria brownii | reverse complement strand
CTCTTCGATAACACCTTCTAACACGCCAACTTCCACTGTATCAGGTGGCTCCTCAACTACCTTTTCCCCTACGACCACTCCGGCAATACCATCTTCCACCGGATCCGGCCGAATCTCCCCTTACTCCACCTTTTCCTCCCTAGAACCAGTTTTAGGTTCCTCAAACTCCGAAACCCATGACGAGCTCTCTTCCATTACCCATGGCGAGCTCTCTTCCATTACCCACGCTTTATACGTCTTCCCTTTCCATACCACTTTGATCTCCTCATCAATCCTAGATCAGCAATCTGTAAGAACATATGTGAAATCCACGAAATTATCGACACCATACCATGAGAAGGTTGAAGGCCAAACCTCCAAACCAAACAAATTTCCAACAGAATCATACACACTGCTATCTCGACAACATATAGGAATCCCGATCACCTTTAACATCGCAATCCTATCAAGAGGCAAATCTTGACCATTCCATGGTTGGGCCGTCTCCAAAGCATCCTTCCACCAACCTTCCTTATTAAACAAAAAAACTTCCATCACCTTTTGATCATGAAATGTTATCAGAACCGATAGCCCCCCTACGTATGAGAGGGCCGCCTCTTGATGCCCAGCAGCATACAACATCATTTTTAAGCCATGCAAGCAGCCAATGTCTTTCGCAACTCCAATTAGTGATCTCCCAAGACAGTGCCGAGGGTAGTCCAAACTGGGATGACAATCTTCTTTTTTATTGTAAAAACATAGTTACATTCACCTTTTCGCAACGCCTCAACATAGGATCTCCTGCTTCCGCCCCCTTGACCGACGCTACCTGAGTTTCCAACAATGTTCACTTTTGGTTGCCACGCCGTATCTCCCTTATGAATTCCAACATACTCAATCTTCCTGTGAAACCTATCAAACTTTGTCGGCTCTACCTTCAGCTTGCGATCCATAATAGTTAGCTCATTCAATCTAGCGAGTACACCACCTAGGTCTTTCACCTTTTCACACCTCACAAAACCAAATGTTTTTCCAGCTGCATTCTTTCTCTTGGGAACAAAAGCATCCGTAACCTTCACAAATGGTAGAAAGGCCTTCCACAATAATCCGCCCGATAACCGATCAGAGATTTTAGTGATGAAGAAAGTTGTCCTTTTCCTCGGGTCCTCTTCCTCGCGAGCATTCCGGTGATTGCCTTGAGTCCTCATCTTCCACATATCTTAACCCGAAGGCAAATGCTAGTAAAGTGTATTGCACTCTTCCCATTTGGTTACCTTGTTAAAAAGAACTTTTGTAGGATAAATGTGAATTAGACCTTTGAGATTAGTGTCCACAGGGCAGCTATGAGAGGGGAACGCTCAGGACCTGATCTTCTCAGGAGCTCAAAATTTTTAAAAAAAATTATATAATAAATATTTTTTAATAAAAGACTATAATCTATTAATTAATTCATTAACAAACCAATAACATTGTGATTATTTTAGCCCGTTAAACTTTATCTAATAACCCATTACAGTTTAAATAATTTAGCCTGATAAGGCGATAAAGACTCAACGGATTGGCGATGATAGTTATTGAAAGCAATGTATTGGAGAACATGAATTATGAAGACTAGATCGAGAACTTTGCTACAAAAAATGCTAGGATAGTCTTCCGATTCGTTTAAATAAGTATATTAAATTATTTTTCTACAATACTTTGGTTTTGTTTATTGTTGTAAATATTATCATCGTATTATAAATTTTTATATACAAGTTACTCGGTTTATACTTTTTTATATGTCATAGTATAAGAACCTGATCCAAAATCCCTTGAGAATTTTTGAAACCGGCCTGAATATTCATAAAAAATGAAATGTCATTTATTTTTACTTTTAAGGAAGATTTTCGTTCTACAAATGACCTGATCTACCACCAACTTTATAACATCACCTCACAAAATCATTATTGCAAAGTAACAAAGTACCTGAACTAGTAGATAACGCGCGACATGTTTCACGTTAATCAAAATTTAAGAAGTTGATATTGAATACATAATTTTTTACTGTTGTTCATGCTCTAAAAATTTTCAGTAATATAACAAAAGATTATATTAATCAAAATATATCATTTTTAACTCACATTATTAATACTCGAGTTGCGTGGGATCTTATTTATTCATCACAAGTATTACAACAAAAGATTATTAAGTATAAGGTAACATGCTTACATTTTTAAATATTTTACATTTAATTTTAGATTAATTTATATTATGTGAAGGCTAATATATCATGTTTCAAAACACTAAAGTTTTACGGGACGTGCACTAGTAAAATAAGAAATATTCAAGGGTGTGAATATAAAGATACCCAAAATTATAAATTAACACCCAAAAAATTTATACGGATCGTATAGCCCCATACGCGTCGTATAGAGGGGGGTCGTATAGCCATATACGAGGCGTAGAATTCCTCTGACAGCCCCCTGAATTTTTCTCGTAGGCAGTGTCGAAATTTGTTATACGTGTCGTATAGCCCTATATGTGTCGTATAGGACTATATGAGGCGTATGACTCTCAACCCCCTTAATTTTTTCTCGTTTTCAGTGTATTCGACCCTATACGCCGCGTATGAACCCATATGTGACGCATAGAGAGGTGTCGATTATCGGAGTGTGTGCCTCTATAGTTTTCTAATGATAGGACATATCATCAATGTGAAGCTTAGCACAACCACTCGTAGTGCCCCGGTGGCAAAAGAGAATATAGATTGGAGTATTTAAAAAAATTGTGAAACTTAGCATTTTTTTGTGGAAATAAAAGGGTTAGTGTGCTTTCAAGGGTACGATTAAGACTCAAGATGGTATATTTATCAATACATATTATAAAATACATCATCGAACTTATTCTTACTTATTGGTTAATATTGTGTCAATCTTAGAAGTCTTGCCTATTCTTGCCTATTCTTGCCTATATTTTTAGTCCTTTATTTTTTTTCTTTAAAGAATGTTTTTATAAATAGTCTTTTGTTGACTTGTTCAAAAAAGTCATTTTGGTATCTATTTACACGTCAAATAACAATAAGACTGTTTAATGATGGTTTCATCATCTAAGTTCTATAATTATTTCATTTAGTTCTATAATTTAATTCATGATATTCTTATTATATACTTGACTTTATAATATTTCTTTAAATCAAAATTCTTATAAAAATTAAATTTATTTCTCTCATCTTTAATTCCTTGATGCATGCCAACATATGTTGATGGTTTGGTAGTAGGGTTACTTCATCGTCATGGATGGCCAACGTCCAAAAAAGGGAAATTGTTGTAGGTTTTGGACGACACGGGAGTACTAATCCGTATACTAACCAAAGATATAGGAGAGTGAACGATGTGCATATATGGTCACAGGAGGGGCGAACATTAAGTTTCTTCGCGTAACTTTTAGAACTTGCAACGGTTAATATATCATGTTTCAAGACACTAAGGTTTTACAAGACGATAGGATTGTGTGGAATGTAAGGTTTTACAAGTTGATAGGGTTGTATGGAATGCAATCAAGGATTATCACTGCTTGCATGCATGGGATTTAGGTTGTGTGAAGAGTATCACGTTTGAATGGGGTGATTGTGTTTTCTTATATGATGATAAAGATGAACCGACTGATTTGAGGAGGGCGTGTATTCTTACTTGTCTCATAAGACCGATCATAGTATTGGTCTATGTGGCAAGTAGGATGTTGGTTACAATGTTTCCATCAGGGAGTTTGCCTTTTGGGCGCCAAACGTTCAACAACCGATGGATGGGGATTCAATGGAGCCTACTACAAATGAACATGATCATCGTTATTATTAGAATGCGTCTTATCAAAGTGATCTGGAGCTGGACACTAACGTCAAACCTGGTCCGATCAACCAAATGGCAACGTATGACCCTTTTTCTAACTGTAATGTCTTTGAGGAGCTCACAACTCATGCACGGAAACACGCACAATTTATTTACTTTTTCTTTTCTTATTTAATGTAAAAACATAATAACTAAAAGTGAGTGACATTAGATGTTAGGTGAATTGGTGAAAGATGAAGTGAAATATGATTTTGTGAAATTAAGTTGGAGTGAAAGATGATAATATAAAAGAAAACCACAACGTATGACCTAAACTACTTTCATACAACCATTAGAAAGGTAATAATTTTATATTAACGTGTAAAACATTAAACAATGAGAAAAAGATATATCCCATATACAAATGTCAATGATCAATAGTAAGTCACTGACTTTATACGTCTTTTAAATGTTTATAAAACATACGTTTTTTAAACGTTATAATAAATCAAATGGTGATGGAGCTGCTTAAAGCTCTCTCATTTGAGCCAAATCAAACAGTTTCGATCCTACAAGGAGCAATTTTTTTGGTTTATTTGTTTTTTTTTAACGTTCTTACTTTTTCATTTGAATTTTTTATATTTTTAATATTAAAACACAGCATGCAAAATATGTTACTGTTTTTAAATTTATATCGGACCTGTAGCAACTTCATTTTATAATACACACATGCAAGGTAAATGATATTTCGGATCAAATACTCAAATTAGCGAATCCTATTTAAGCATCATGAAAGTGCAAGTTGTTTTTGCACAAAATGAATAACGCATTACATCTTTTTGTTCGTGCAGTCGTATTCATACTTTAGCTTTAGGTCTTTATTAATTTTTTATTTTGATTTTCTCATTTCAACTTTTACATTAGTTTTTAAATATAACGTTTTTAAAATTCTAAATATATTCTGTGACACACATATTTTTGTTAGCATAATTGTGTTAACAATATTTTTTTTAATTATTCTTTTCTTTTTTCATTTTAAACGTATATGTTGTGCGTGTATGAGACACACAACGTAAACAAAATTCAGGCCTTGCCTTGGTGGTTTGCGCTCACCACCCAAACACGCGCCACAAGGGTTTGAAGCAGCCCATGCATGTGCTTAAACGAATGAACTGGTTCAAATAATCATATGGTTAGATTTTGAAGGTGTGAGGCTTCTGCTTTAAATTCACAGGCCACATACATTAAAACTAAATAAATTTTCATTAATGTGGGTAGGGACTTGAATAAAACTTAACTAAAATATATTAAGAGATAGAAAGTTGTCTTGTTTTAGAGTGACATAACAAAGTTTTCCCTATACATTTTGCCTATTTTGCGTGGTGTTATTCCAACTTTTTTTTCTCTGTATCAAATTAATTTAATTTTAAAATTTGTATTTATATTTTATATTTTATAATTAAATTAAGCCAAACACATAAAAAATATTAATTAAGAAACAAAAATACTTAAAAATAAAAATAAAGGTACAAGATAACATTTTAGTAATAAAAAGCGATGCATTCGATCTAATTTATATAAGTGCTTCAAATGCTCGATAAGATCCGATCGAAGGTTCTCATGAATTGTGTGGGATCGTAAACATAAAAGAATATCGTGGTATACCGACAAATTGATTGGAGAATATTCTATGTAATCGGCCGTCTCTATATAAGTACCTTAATGTTTTACTATAGTGAGTCAAATATTTTAAGGGAGCCAAATGTTTTACTATAGTGGGCCTTTGTGTGATGGTTTTTCCTTGGAATGGTGGGCGAGCCGAGTCACCAGCGTTGTCTGTGTTCGCGGACGTGATTGACCTTTCGGCAATGTGCTTACCCGAGTGACCGGTCTTAAAAATTATTCGTTGGCTTTTTGAAAGAGATTAAATACTGATGTAATAAAAATACTAAAGCCACTGTTTCTTTTGATTAGAGAACTTAAAATAACTAATCTTAATACGTATAGTTAAAGCTGTAATATAATTAAATTGTATTTTGTTATGAAATAAATCATAATTTTAAAACATTTTAAATTATTATAACATCATGTTTTTATAAAGGTCAAATCGGTTCAACCAATGAAACACTAAAGTGATAAGCTTAGTCACCTCGATTGACAAGCATAGCTTTTATAGCTGCTTTATCTGCCTGAAGTCGTGTAAACCAGAAATGAATTAACAAATATGAAGCGTACATTCTCATTCTCAAGATTCAAGGCTATTCCTTTCACACCGCTGGCAAATTCAACCATTTCCCCGGCTTGAATCTCGTTCAACCCATAAACACGTGCAATCCGGACTGATTTTGAAAGTTCACTTGTTAACACTAATAGGGTTAGTGTATTATAACATAAAAACACAACCACAATAAAATAAGAATTCAATAAATAAATTACAAATATACTAGCGAACCAACTAAAAAATACAAGGCCCTATTATAGATGCCTAAAAAATACAAGGTCCTATCAGAGATGCACAGGACAATGTCATCATACAAATGGTAAAAAATTCTTATACGACCCGAATAGATTATGCTTGTGGTGAACACGTCACATTAGCCGCTTATAAATCAGTCAAAAAACTATATAACCCATGTAACTTTTTGTCACACGACCCGTATAATAATAATAATAAATATCATATGATGTAAAATGTTACACGTACCGTGTCCTCAAAGTCCAAACAATTGGTGACTAACGTCTATACTAAAACGATAACAAGTAATATGTTAATGGAAAAAAAAGGTAACGATATAAAAGTACCATAAAAAAGAATAAAAGGCTGAATAAAATATAAAAATAAAAAATATTAATTCAAGTGTAGTGTTGTTGGTTGTTTGTTGGGGGAGGGTGCGGAGAATTACAAGTTGCAGTCACAATCTCGACAAATATTTGCTTCGCAAAATTCACATACAAAACCCTCACACAACCTAACACATTGAGGCTTGAGTGAGAGAGAGAGAGAGAGAGAATAAATTAGCCCTAATACACTTACTCTAATCTCTCGCCATGATGTCGTTAAACAGCTCATCTGTTGTGGTAATCTCTTAATCCTTTATCAATTTCATCGATTTTTGCTTCAGTTTCGATCATACACATGCAGATTTCTGTACTACGTAACTTCAATCGGTTAATTCGAGCATGCTAGGTTTAAAAACGTAGATCAGCATTTGATGTTGATCGCAGTTGTTTTCAATTTGTTTGATTTTGATCGCAATTGTTTTCAATTTGTTCGAGTTTAGAGTTTTTAGTTACGTACATGCGGTTTTGAACACAGAACACTAGTATTTGGAAGTTTAGATAATTAGATCAGCATTTGGTGTGGATCACAGGATAAGTTTGTAATTTGATTTTGGTTTGGTTTTGTAGAAGAGCTCGATTTCGGGGGTTTCAAGGACGCAATCGCAGTCCTTGAGGTTGTCGGTGAGGCGTCCTATGGTGGTGGCTATGGTGAATTCTAATGGTCGACCGGAGAGAAGCGTTGGCGTTTCGGTGGATGGCGCTGTGAAGGATGTGAATGCTCCGGTGGCTGTTGAAGTGGCGGATTCTGAGAGTAAGAAGCCGACTGCGGTTGTTGGTGGTGGTGTTGAGGATGTGTACGGAGAGGATACCGCTACTGAGGATCACTTCATCACTCCGTGGTCCGTTTCTGTTGCTAGGTAAGATCCTGACCGTGATTCTGATTCTGATTTTGGTTAGATCTTAATCTACTGGTTTATATTTGGTCGATGATTCCTATGCTCTTTTTACCTGTCAATTTCATGCACTTCAAATCATGTTTTGTATTTTCTTTCCTTTTATATGAGTTTTAAGGGCTAAGTTTAGGAGCTAATGATATGAATTATTGTACTTTGAATATAAGCACCCTGCACCTTACGGGTGGTTGATGATAATTGATAAGTGGCTATACAACAATTATTTATGCATGTCATTCCTGACCAAAGCTCTTTTTGTATATATATAGCTGTATGTAAAAGTGTGGCTCATTAAAATACAAACACAAAAGCAGAACGTGGTTTCAATATTTCATTTTGATATGGGTTCTACATCCTTAAAAAGAAAAACTAATAAAATACATCCAATTTTGGTAACAAGATTATGATAAACAATTCCTGCTTGTTTTTATAATTCAAGAGTTAGTTAAAAAAAAAAAAAAAAAATCCAAGCGTAAGGTTTTGTGTGTTTGCAGATCCATTTTATGTGTTTTTTACTAAAATTTATACGCACATCGTGAATGGCAAAAGGTGTCTAGTGCCATCTACACCCATCACTGCCCTACAACAAATTTGATTTAATAGTTCAGATAAGGTTATGCATGGGAATTTGAAAATGAAAAGGAGGACCATTTGTTTGAATAAAACAAACTGTATGTTTCGACTGTCCAGGTTGTTTATTGGCTCTATTCATTGAACAAATTTCTGAAATCATGGTTTTGACATATTAAGAGCTTTTTTGTAGCCAATCTGTTATTACTGAAAATTGAGGATTTTGCAGTTCATGGTATCGAAGACATGATCACTTGCATTTTTAGTATAGCTAGTTAATTAATAATTTCATGAATACTCTCTTTTTTATTGCAGTGGCTATTCGTTGTTGCGGGACCCACACCACAACAAAGGTCTGGCCTTTACCGAGAAAGAGAGAGATGCTCACTATTTACGTGGTCTTCTTCCTCCAGTTGTTGTCAATCATGATCTTCAGGCATAAATATCTTTTTGTACCTGTCTCAGCTTCTATTTTCAGAGTTTCTAAAAACATGTGGATATATGGAGAAAATTTTATATCTGTAGTGCTGTCAATAACCAGGTGAAAAAGATGATGCATAATATCCGTCAGTATGAAGTACCACTACAAAGATACCAAGCCATGATGGATCTTCAGGTAAACCTTGCAGGTTATTTGGAGATGGAATTTTGATTCATTTACTCATGAATGGGCTGATTTGGGTTGTGCTAAATGTTTATCTTAAATGGGTCAAAGCAAAAAAAATTAGCAACAAGAAGAAGGGATTTGGGTTATTCTAAATTCAACGCATGCAACCTCCTAAATCATTTTCAAATATTCAGAGTATAATTTGTAATAATATTTAAAGCATTTGTATTTGTAGAACTTCAAAAATGGACAGAAAGTGTTAGTGAGTCGACCCCTTCCACCAGCCTGATTTGTTCAACCTGTACTAAAAAAACTTTCTACCTGAAACTGTTACCAACCCAACCATCTTGCTACTTTAAGATTAAAGTTATTTCTATTTATGAGTGTATACAGGTTCTATTGATATCGTCTTGTAAGATGCCGATTTTTTGCAGCTTTGTGAATTATATTTTATTTTCACATTTTCTTGTAGCAACTACTTTTAATCCTGTATGTATCCTCTTTGCAGGAGAGAAACGAGAGACTGTTCTACAAGCTATTGATTGAAAACATCGAGGAACTTCTCCCAATTGTATACACACCAACCGTTGGTGAAGCATGCCAAAAATATGGGACCATTTTCAAGAACCCACAGGGTCTATATATTAGTTTAAAAGACAAGCAAGTTCCCACCACCATTGTTGTTTCATGTATTTGTGTTTTATTTGTTATTCTACTAATCTGATTAGCTAATAATTATTTTAATAGGGGGAAAGTCCTTGAGATATTGAAGAACTGGCCTCAGAAAAAAATCCAAGTTATAGTTGTTACTGATGGTGAGCGAATCTTGGGCCTAGGAGACCTTGGCTGCCAGGTAAATGGTTTATTTATTTACTAGGTTATAAACCCGTGTATTACACGAGTTGAAAAGAAAAAAAATTATAATTTAAAAATGTAAACAAATATTTAAACATTATTTGTTTTAAATTCAAATGATAATACAAAAAAAATAGATTGTATTCAATCTCTATTACTACAAGAAATAAAACACTGTTGAATGAACAATGTTGCACACGCCAAAATTAAATAAATGAATGTGCGATTCACTTGGTTGAGCTCATTCTTTAAACAATTAGTTTTTCTTTAGAGTTTGGAAATTTATTATATTCGACGTAATAGCTTGTTAAAGAAGATGTTGAAACTCAGTTTTGGGAAAACAATCAAACAACTAAAAGGTTGTTCATGCCTAGAAAAAAATTAAAAAATAGAAAAGTTTATTGACAAAATAAGACAAATATAAATTTATAAGCCGAAAATTATTTGATTATTGCATATAATATAGACTTAATTTGAAATAATTCTACTGCTAGCAACAATAAACCAATGTTGATTTTCTTTTCATTGTGATAATCAAAACCTGAGAATAGATATTTAATAAGCGACTTCGATAAATATCACATAAAACATAAAGTAAACAATGAAATTAATACATTATGAAAACAATATAGTAATAGACAACAAAAATGATAAAAGATACATTAAATAATCGTTGAATGTATAGTAGGTACGGTTATATAAGATGAAAATACCTTACTTGATGTTTGAACAAAGTCGAAGAAGAGTAGATAATAATGCAAAAATTAGAATTTGTGAAATGATTAATATAGAATTTAAGGGGTTAAATAAATTTTGAAATGATTGATGTAAGGAATACAAAATCCCTATAATTTTGGTGGTGATTGAGTTAGTTAAGATAACATGATTTATGGAAATTTTGTTAAATGAGATTTAGGCGGGAAAATTTTTATGAGGTGAAAACCTCGTGATGACACGTGGCATCACATGTAATCATTTATTAGTATATATTTGTTCTTTTTGTTTCTTATACCTTGTTTTTCGTAAAAGAACTAATACCAAGACACCAAGTGGCCTAGTTGGACAGTTAACCTTGTCCTTTTGCAGTAGCAGATGTGACTGTACACGTCATATCCGTTCATTTGCGTGATAATACATTTGTTAGTAAAGTTGGACTGGTCTTAGTGATGCTTTATTTAGAGGGTATGTGGATTTGGGCTGTGAAACTGATTATTCAATATTCAGTTTTCACTTTTCAATGAATGTAAATACAGTTTCCTTGTTACTTTTGGTTATATGAATATTTGAGTATCAAATAGTTAGTTTTTGATATTGCAACTGATTATTTAAGGCAAAATTAAAAAAAAAATATTTTACCCCACTCAAATAATTTATCTTGCTATAAAAGTATACATGTTGGTCCTTTTACATTTATTATTAAAACTATCAGAATCTGTCAAACACTTAAACATGTGATTATCATATTATCACATTTTATTACATCTACTTATCTGATTGTGATTATTAATATTCTTTCATGTTAATACTTTACAGGGAATGGGCATACCTGTGGGCAAGCTCTCTCTTTACACAGCTCTAGGAGGAATTCGTCCTTCAGCTGTAAGTATTAACAATAGCAGGACTATTATTAGCTATCTTGTGAATTTCACTGATTGAGGCAACATTAATATGTGTGGATCATTTTCTAATAACTTTTACCAAATCATCTTGTGGCATATGTATACGAGGTGGCATAATGGTGGCTCAGGCAGCGGGTGAAAAAGGGTAGTTTTTTTTGGTGTCTGTTAAAACAGGTCAAGCCAGGTTGGGTTGACCCAAACATGTTCTGTACAAAACTTTTTAGTTTTTTTTTAGATGATTACAATGAATGGAATGATTTAATATCACAATTTTTTTAATACATTGTTTACAACGGTTTATGCATTGAAAAGATGCTTTGAGTGACTTTCAACCAGTCTGACCCATTTACATGTTTTCTTACAAGCCACGTTGTTTCCTTGTGTGACTCTCTTGACTCGTTAGAGATAAAAGATAAACCAAGTCAACATATTCATAAGTAAATGGGTCAAAATGACCACCTCAAATGTTATATATGCTTGCATGCTATCGTTTCTAATTTTGAGGACGAGATTCATCTAGACCGTCTGATAGGAACCAACGAAAGAACAAAAACTTCTTTTCAAATTACATGTTACCATCTTTTCATTTTTATTCTTCTTTCTTTCTATGCTTCTGCAAAAGCATTAGAAAATAATATTAATATCATATGGTAAAATGTATGCAGTGCTTGCCAATAACCATTGATGTCGGGACCAATAATGAGAAGATGTTGAACGATGAATTCTACATTGGTCTAAGGCAAAGGAGGGCGAGTGGGAAGGTTAGTTAATTTTCCAAGCCTCAATTCTGAAATGGGTTGGCCAGCCAGGTTGTGACTAGTGGGCCAAAATGGATAAATTTTGTTCAAGCTGAGTTGGCAAAAATATTCTTTTTCGTCTAAAATCCTTACATTGCTATAAAAAATTAGCATGTCAAGTATGATTATGGATTACAAAGTTATATTATTTCCAAATAGCTCTAATTTTTGAATAAAATGATTTGTTTTATGCACTAAAATACACACCTTTGGCTACTTTTGACTCGTTCAACCTGTTTTCTTATACATTTTATTTATTTTAACATTCAACCCGTTGGAGAACAAAGATAACCCGAATTGACCCACTTAGTAACTGGTCAAAGTCGCAACATCTAGGCTATATCCTTTTGAAATCAATGGTTGTTAATTACTTTTTTCTATCTGCTAGGAGTATGCCGAACTTATGAACGAGTTCATGTCTGCTGTCAAGCAGAACTATGGGGAAAAGGTCCTCATTCAGGTTTGCAACTTTTATCTTTCTTTTTTCCTTTATCTTGTTTCTTTCTGGTACATGAGATATGGTACTCATCACTTCTGTTGATTTCCTCTTTTCAGTTTGAAGATTTTGCAAACCACAATGCCTTTGATCTTCTTGAAAAGTATAGAACCACCCATCTTGTCTTTAACGACGATATACAGGTACTATAGAGTAGTAAGGTAGTATTTGTTATTCAGGAATGTAATGGGGAACGGAGTGGGCCATTCTACCGAATGAAGAAAGCATGTTTATATAATTTGTAGGAATGAAAAGGGACATTCCATAAGAAATGCGGTTGCTTCTATATTAATGACGTTTGTTCCTTTGGGGGAGGGTTTTTTTTGCCATTACAATGTAATCTATTTATGTTTTTCAGTAAAGTATTATTAAATAGTAGCATTAACTCATCAAAAACCTTTTAAACTAAAGTTAAAATTAAGTTTTATTTTTTCTAAAATTAAATCTCTTTTTAATTAAATTTTATGTGACATTATCTCTAAGCATTTACTATCATTTTTTGGATGTCAAATATAAAATGTTTTTTCTTTTAGTTGAATTATGTATGAAGTATGAACTAGAATTAGCATTATACTTCATGATTGATATATAATATGAAGAAATTGATTTTACATTTAAGTATTTAAAAAATGATGAAATTACCCCGTCTTTCTAATCATGTCATGTCAAATGATAATTTGAATGAAGAATGACAAAAGTTCCACAAGAATATACATCACAAATCACCAAACATGATAAAGGAATGCAATGGTTCATTCCGTTACCCTATCCATTCCATTACTTTGTCATTCCATCCAACCAGACTCTAATATTTGAGTATTCAATACGTTCTATGACATCTTGGTAAGGATAAAAACAGGCAAGATTGATCTACAAGCATCTTTTCTCCATGGTTTTACATTGTTAATAAACAACTAATCCATTAATTATGATTACAACAAAATATTTTTACACTTTTACACTATATATTTGAATATAGCGATTTACAAAGTGATATGAATTAAAAATAGACTTTGGGCATCTTGCAATCCATTCCCTTTTATACTATATATTTGATAATTACCACCTTTAGTTAAAGGTCTTCTTATTTTGTTTTAGGGGACAGCATCGGTGGTGCTTGCAGGGCTTATTTCTGCACTTAAGTTAGTTGGTGGATCCTTGGCAGATCATAAGTTTCTTTTCCTTGGAGCTGGAGAGGTTGGACGATCCTACTTATCTAATCTTCTGCTTAAATTGTTTTATTTCTTTTCATTTGTCTCAGTTTTAGCTCTTGTTTTTCCAGGCTGGTACAGGCATCGCTGAACTCATAGCTCTCGAGATATCAAAACAGGTTAGAAAACATCTAGACTAGAGGTGGGAAGATTTGTGTGCGGTGTAACAGGTCGAAACGGATAATTTTAGTGCTGTGTAACTACCCCCCCTGTCGCAACATTGTTGTCCACATTTATACTTTTAGACGACTAAAAAGTGACAATCCAGTTTGAAAATTGTATGGTTATCACTATTTTCCCATTTTCATCCTTAGTAGTTCTTATGACGTAAGTATGGGAGTTTACCAGCTACATTGATATTTTAAATGCATCAACTCTAAAATTAACATTTTTCTTACTAAAAACTACATTAAATGTAAATATGTTAAATTGTTTTTTATTTCCTTTTCTGAAAATTATGCTGGGTCTTTTGTGTGTGTGTGTGGTGGTGGTTATTATAATAATAACCTCATTTTATGAGTAAAGCAAATTAAAAGGTTTTATGCATTAAAAACATGATTTCACTATTTCAGTGACTTTGACCTGTTCCCTAAGTTAATATGTATTGTTTTCACCAATTTGATCTTTTGAGTTAAAGCATACCCAAAAACCGACCTATGTACAAGAAACTGGGTTGATATTGCAATCTCTAATCTAATCGTTAACTCTCCCTCCCCACCCCACCCAACCCAAAACACACACACACACACACACTTCAACAACACCATGAAAGAGGAGATTAATAGGGGATTATATGAAGGATGTTTTATGCAATGATGTAGACCAATGCTCCATTAGAAGAGACCCGGAAGAAGATTTGGCTTGTGGACTCGAAGGTAATGAATATGAAAAATTCATCTATTTTTCTCCATTCTTTTATTATTGTAACAAAAAATCGATTCTTATTCGATCATGTTCCTACTATAGGGTTTGATCGTTAGATCCCGCCTAGATTCACTTCAGCATTTTAAGAAGCCTTGGGCCCATGATCATGAACCTGTTAATAAGTTCTTGGATGCTGTGAAGGTTTGAACTTTGGATCTCTCTTCTTGTGTCTCTCATTCTCTTGTATAGCTAGCAAATTGGGCGGGTTGGGTAACATGTTTGGCTATGGCTCAGGTTGACTCACCAACTCTTATGTTTGTTCAACTTTTGAATTTTGTAAATAACTAATACATCAGATATGAGTACATTCTTGATTATAAAGGTATTCATTTATTGAATGAAATGTTTGAAGTTGTGAACACTTGAGTGTATTTTGGGTGACATCTAACTATTTGACCGTTTTTTCTTAGCTTAAGATTTAGTTTTAATAAGAAGTGGTAATGTTGACCCTTTTACTCATAATGGGGTGATTTGGGTTGTGCTTTATCTCAAAAGGGTCAAAGCAAAAATTATCTGAAAGGGGAACAACCCAAAACTAGTCGATCAGGTTGAAGTCGCCTAAAGTACATTGAATACAACCATCTAATTTCTTTCTATTTCAATATCTAGTTTATCATGTAATTATATTGTCTTCTAATCATAACAAATTATAAATAGCACCTTAATTATTTATAAAAAATGGCATAAAGCATATGTGGGTCAACTAGATGTGGTCTTTGATCTCTATTAAAGACTGTTCCTTTTGATCTGACCTCCTTACCCGACCACTCATCTTGCCACCTCTACTTTCACCATTATACCTGCTAACAGTAATATATAATCCAATTTGATCCATTTGCACATAAAGGTCTGAATTCACCTCACTTGCTTGTGTTACCAGGCAATCAAGCCAACAGTGTTGATTGGATCATCAGGGGCAGGACAGACTTTTACCAAAGAAGTTGTTGAAGCTATGTCGTCTTTTAATGAGGTATATCGTGCCTAAGAGTTTACTTGGCTGCCTTGATAAAAGAATATTAGAAAGTGGATGGTTCGTAAGCAAGTTATTTTTTTTTGTAGAAACCTATTATTCTTGCTCTTTCCAACCCGACTTCCCAGTCCGAATGTACTGCCGAGCAAGCTTATACCTGGAGTGAGGTATAACCACTATTCTTCTACCTTCATTTGACATTAAACTGTACAAGACAAATGCACCTGTTATAAAAAACGAAAAACATGCTATTATATAATCATGTTAATTATGTGCCAACAATCAAATGCTTAATTATATGTTTATGACATCTTCAAACAACATATACACGTGTAAACACCATCTTCTACTGTTTGTATTATTACAATTAATTATCGAATAAAATGAATTTATCTACTTTGTTGATTACAGGGACGTACAATATTTGCGAGTGGTAGTCCGTTCGCTCCCGTTGAATATAATGGAAAAGTTTATGTATCTGGCCAGGTTAGTACTTTTTAAACCTTAATGTTAAATTTGGTCTATATTTTTAATAGAATATTAGGGATAGATAATTTTTATTTTGCTCTATTGTATCAGTCCAACAATGCATATATCTTCCCTGGGTTTGGTCTGGGCTTGATAATATCTGGTGCAATCCGTGTTCATGATGAGATGCTTTTAGCAGCCTGTAAGTTTACTGTTTAAATTCGTTTATCACGTGTCCTCGTCACCAATTGATTGATGACAATTAGGTGGTACATTCAACTATTTTACTTATATTTGGATTGGTATAACCGGTCAAATGGGTAAGACGGGGAATGTTGCTAAATAACCATTATGGATTTTTCTTACATTTGAAAATAGGCCTTTTGACGTTAATTTTTTGTTGCATGATCACATCCAGGGACTTGTAAAACTTACATAAAATCTTTATTTTTATAATTAATTTAAAGATTAATCATGCAAAAATGAACCTGTTTATCATTTAAAAAAAGGTTGAAGGATTTTATCATGTAAGAAGGTACTTTTTGTTAAAATTAAAGTCGAGGGACTTTACCATTAAGTATGAAATGTTCAGGGATGTAATCTTATAAAAATGAAAATCAGGTACATATTCATGCAAAATTTCTGTCTAGGGACTTGATGTGTGATTTTATCTAAAATTTCATATGTTTTTTCTGATAATTCCCCAAAGAAAGCATATCAAATGAGTTCAAAGTTTCCCAATTGCTACAAACCAACCTACCCAGTAGGCAATATCCCACATTGAGTAGGGTCTTTGGATAAAGTCTTCCAATTGTTAACTTCCTGACCACTTCATTCTAAATAATTATATTATTATCTTGACAGTATAGTTTTTGTAATCTTACTACACTAATATAATTAAAAAAATTTAAAAAGTGGACAAGGATTTCATGAATCAACCCGACCCAGCCTGGCCAGTTTGACGCACGCTTAATAGTGACATTAATCTTACTACATTAATTAAATTTGTTTGTTTGTTTTGGTCATTATTAAACGTCATCTTGAACATTTTTATTATGTAATTTATTTTTTTTTATTATGATTAAATGGGATAGCTGAGGCTCTGGCCGAACAAGTCACACAGGAGCATTTTGACAACGGGCTAATATACCCACCATTCACTAACATCCGCAAGATTTCTGCTCACATTGCAGCCAAGGTGGCAGCCAAAGCATATGAACTTGGTGAGTCCTCTCTCCATATTGGACTATTGGTCCAGACCAACAAAACTGATTAATCGAACTAGAGCAGCTATAGTCAATCAAGTTTTCGGTTTTCGACTTTTGAAAAAACCAGCTCTTAGACATGGGTGTACACAAATCGGTTTGACCGTTGAAATCAGACAATCAACCCGAAACCGGACCGGGATCGGTTTAAGCATGGCCTGGTCCAAAACCAATATTTTTTTTATTCATTTGAAATTTTTGAGGTTTGCAGGTTTGGCGAGTCGTCTTCCCCAGCCAGAAAACCTTGTAGCGTATGCCGAGAGCTGCATGTACAGCCCCAAATACCGCAACTACCGTTAAACTTTACCGTGAATCTGATACTGATAGCAATTATTTTGAAGGATATTTTGGTATTTGGTTAGGTGCGTGTTGTAATATTAGGCATGCTGTGTGTGTGTGTTTTCATAAACACAAGTATAAGTGAAATTGCAATTCTTTGCCGACCTATAAATTCCAATCAAGAAAAAAAAATATGTAGCATGATCAGCTCAACTTAGTTGTCAAGTCATTAGAAAAAGATATTTGTAAAATTATTTCCTGTAATTTGGGTTTGTGAGCTTGCTCACGGGTATTGGATCTTTGAATATGATCTTATAATTCGAAATATCAAACTATTTACTCAAATATAACAATTCTGTATTTTTAACAAATTCCATTTTTAACAACTCTAATGAATTCACAAAAGTTACTCAAATCTAGTATTGCGTAATAGATTAATATAATTGATTTTGATGTGGGTAAATAATAGATTGTGCAGAAAAGGGTATCAGCTTATAGAATAACCGTCCCTAAACCCACAAGAGTACTTATATTTGATCACTTCATTACTTGAATACTGTTCTTAACACCCGCTCGAATGTTTATGTTTTTGTTGCTTCTAATTTCTAAGTTTTGTTTTCATTCCTAAGTTTGTACCGCATGGATTTTCATCTTTTTGATTTTATTAATGTTTTTTGTACTTCAAAAATACATTAGGAAACAATGTTACGGAAAAATTATCTATTAGAATGGCAAACCGAAAGACCCTTATCTATTCCTGTTTTTAAATCCATATTTTCATTAATCATAGGACTCTAACACGCAACCACACAAAAAGTAATTTCATTGTATACTAATGGTACAATATTTAAATCGAAAATACAAGTGTTGATCAAAACACCGATTCTTTTTTATTAATGAAAACTAAACTTTAGACCTATAAACCTTATTTTTTATTAATGAAAATTAAACTTTAGAGCAACCATGACTCACGATCCTAACTCTAAACCCATAGGTTTGAGATCGTATATTAATCATATTCGATGAAATTGAGTTAAACACTGTAAAACTCGAGCCGAACCGCTTCAAACCTGATTTAACCCAACCCAAACCGCTTTCAAAATTGATTTCAACCCATTCTTACACACCATCAAAAAAAATTCAAACATTTTATTCCAAAACAAACCATTTCAAAAAGTGTCATTTCTAAAAAAAAATCCTTATAACTCTGAATTTTTAATTATTTTAGTTTATAAAAATTTTATTATTTTAAAACACTATTTTTTAATATTTTTGCATTTTTAAAAAAATTTAATGTTTTAGAAAAATTTCTTATTTTAACAAATGTTTCTTTAGAAATTACATTTATAAAAAAAACTCTTTCTTAAATTATTAAAAACTATATTTAATCTAAAAAGGAGTCATAACATTTGTACTAAATATGATTATTTAATAAGAAAGATAGGAGGAAAAATTAAAATTAGAAACTCTAAAACTATACTAAATGTTTAAATAAAACTTTTTTTTATTATAATAAATAGATTGCTTATTTCTAATTAACAAGTAAATTATTAGAATCGCTTTATTGGGCTGACTTTTAAACATCCTTAGCCCATTACATCACACCGCGTATCGAAGGGTTCCCACACACGAAACCCTAATCCCCATTTCTATATATTCCACCCATCCCCAACACCCAACTTCTCAAGCTTCAATCAGCCATCTTTACAACATTCATCAATTGATGTTTTTGATCTCCATTTGTTCATTACCTTTGCTCCAATCTGATTTCTTTTATTATTCGTGATTTCTAAGTTTTAAACGATTTCATAACCGTTTAAATCATGTTATGATTGTTGATTTTTGGTTTATAACGCGTTGTTGAAGAACGATTTGAGTGATGTTATTATTATTGTTTGTTGTTGATTTGATGAAAGTGGAAATGAAGCAGAGATAGTGTGTATCGGCGTTGTGCTTAATCTGTGCACTCTGCTCGAAAGAGTTCTTTGCGACAACGATTTGACAAAGGTGAAGGTGGGCAGTTGTGTTCCAATTTTCTCCATTGGAATCTTCAACAATCATCTTCTCCACATTCTCTTGATTTTCATCTTTCTTTGATTTCAGACCCATAAACTTTTTCATCACAATCACAAGTTTTGTTTGATTTTGGAAAGGTAATATTTAGGTTTTGTGTTATTGGGTATTATGTTAGTAGGAATAAGATTGCTAAGCAGTGTACTGCACTTCAAGCATGATTTTGAGTATTAATAATATTATTATTAAGACAACCACATTAAATCTACTAATCCCACTCCTAAATGAGCTTGTAAAACAAAAGAAATAAGATTAAATCTATAAAACATAGGATATAAATCCTAGTATGTGTTCTTGAACTGAGAATATGAGGTGCAGAGTGGTTATTAAATATGTGAAAAAAATTGTAAGAAGATTTTGAAATATAAACAACTACAAATATTCTTAAAAATTAACTAGCAAACATACCCGCGCTGCC
>BJCN01000343.1:0-10159 GCA_018326445.1 Flaveria brownii | reverse complement strand
TATACGTAATTTCAGTCATATCATATATTGAAATATATTTTATTTTCAATAAGTTTTATTATATTAATAATATTATTTATTCAATAAGTTTTATTATAGGAAAACTCGTTTAATACACGAGTTTTCCTAAGAAACAATGTGAGCCACTAGTTTTTAATGATAAAATTGTAAGTAACAACAACATAATAAAAGATTATAAAATAAAAGAACATAAAAATAAAAGAAATAAAAACACAAGAATGCTTACCTAGTTTCCCTCTTTCATAAAAAGAACAAAAAAATTATAAAAATAAAAAAATCTCGTTTTTCTTTACGAAATTTGTTTTACACATGTGTAATACCGGATTTATACATGTGTAAGTAAATCCGGTATTACACATGTGTATAACCAGATTTACACATATATAAATAACAGGTAGATGAATTAAAAAAAACTATATCGATATGGTAGGCGTTGAAAATATAAAAAAATGTTGAATTTAATGGTAATTTAAAAAAAATTGATGTCGTGAAAAAAAGTTATGAACGTTTTAAAAAAATAGAGGAAATAACATGTGACTTGTATGTGATAAAAAATATGTGGCTAATATTAGATTTTAGAATTCTCATAAAAAGATAGTTCTCTAGATAATCATATCCATTATCATAAAACATGTAAAAGTAGTTTGAGCATGAATTTTTTTTTATAGTCCAGATCTATGCCAGGTATCTTCTAGTAGTACTCTTTTATTAGATCTACCACTAATTAGTCAGTCAAATTATATATTACCCATAGTTAACCAAATTAATCGGATTGATGGACGATTAATGTTACAATGATAACCATATTTATTTATTATTATCTTTGTGAAAAATAAAAACTTATTACTATTATTAATTTGTTTTATTTTAATTCACATTACACCCTGATGCAATTCCGATAATGTTATTAGATATTGACAGAAACGTTACCCAAGTATCGTAAAAATAATATGATATGACCTTTAATAAATGAATATAGTCATATAGAAGCTTAATTGATTATTTATCTATTCATAGCCCTATAAATTATCCCAAAGTCATGAAATATTCTCATATCCCAATCAACCCAAACCATTGTCATGGCAACACGACTTCTTTTTGCTTCACTACCCAAAACCCACACCAAGACCAACCCATCACAACACCGCACACCATTTTCCGCGGTTGCAGCATCGCGTTTTCTACGAATCTCGAGACTTGAAGCGTCAAGAATTCTTGAAACAATATACGAAGAGGAAACCACTATTAGTGATAAAGCAGTTGCATATGTTGTTACCAGTGCTTCACCTTTGCCTCCAAACTCAGCTTCTTGTTTGTCGCCTAACATACACTACAAAACAGAAGACTTTTATCAATGAACAGATCCATCGGACACCTGTCAATGAAGATGGATCTAAGTGCTAATTCGTCGATGCATGTCTGACAAATCTCGTGTGTCTATGATAAGTTGTATGTGACACTCATTTTTTTAGCAGTGATGTTTGTATTCTTTCTTTCGTTATGTGTTGGAGGTATGTGGGATAAGGTTGTCTATTTTTTCCATAGTATGTAGAGGGTAAATATTGAGCTTCATTGATGTGATGTTATCTGTTTTAGCTTGGTGGCTTCACTCCTTGTTGGTCATGATTTTAGGGATTGGTTTTATTTTTTATGTTGCTTATGATGTGATTATTATGTTACTATTGGAAAACATTTTAATTTTCCTTTAAAAATAAAGATAATTTTTTAATTAATAGGAAACAATACAAAAAACATCATTTATACTAAACGGTATTGTAAAATATCATTGGTATTAAAAATTCTTAGCTACAAGAATAAAAGAATAATGAGAATAAGAGTTGTCTAGGACAGGGATGAACATGGTTTTCTTTTAAAACAAAATTCAAGATAATTCACATATGTCATTCATGATAAAACAACCGAAGTAGTACGTGATTGTACTATTGCATATACACTTTCTAGTTTGAGATAACACTAGATTTTTTGAATTTAGCTTTTTGTTTATTATAATAAGATGTTAGATTTTTGCTCGTATTCAATAGAACACAATCTATTGGTATGGAATAAAAATTAGAGTTTTCTATCTATTTTTTAGAACTTTCACATATTTTCGACTCTACGCTTCCCTAAAAATGAACCTGTAAATATATTATTATCTAGAAAGTCTAGAATCAAAACTACTCAAGAGTTAGACCGAATCCAGATTAAGACTCATGTGTCACCTCTACGTAGAGGTGCACAAACCATAGTTGAAACTGGGTCAGGTTCATCCGGGTCGGGTTGTGGTCAAAAAAATCCAAACTGTGTTTGACCGGGTTACGGGTTAGGTCCAACCAGGTTTTAAGAGAGCAAAATGGTAAAAAAAAAAGGTTCGGAAAGGATGGAGCTAGGGAGAACCCAGGTTGGCGACTGGAAGGAGACCCGGCTTGAACCCTGTGGGTTGTATTGGGTCCGAACCGGGTTGAGAAACTACTGGGTTGAAACCGAGTCGGTTTCGAATCGGGTTGGGTCGGGTTTTAAACCCGGGTTCAGTGGACACCTTTAAAGAGGGAAGAAAGAAAAATCAAAAGCTGTTTTTTAGCCATACATAATAGGAATCAATAAATGCCGAAGAAACATACATGGGCTAATGGCCCAATATCAACAAATATGTATTACAGTAAGAGATGAAGGCACACGGGCTAAATCAGTATGGGCCTCTTTTGTGGACCATCAATTATTAGTTGTTATCAACTTATCATGGGTAAATAATTATTCACATTTTAATCAGGGTTAAAAGTTTCAAGCAGACGGGCCGCGGGCGAATCGAGCATGTATTCACCGGAGTCATCGAAATACATTTTCTCATGCATATTTTGGTGTAAGTTTTTTGAGTGATAACAATGTTTTTTTAGACGATAACTTTATTAGTTATAAAAAAGACATATATAAGCTCAGGCTTTTAAAATGTCCACAAGTTAATAATTAAATAACTAAATAACTGTATTTTAACTAAATACCCAATGCCCGTAAAGTCCAGGTTATAACTAAATTATATTAAACCCATTCCTAATCTATAGTATATAAAAAGCATATAAAAGTGGTATTTTAAGATACCATAAAATTAAAAACAATTACTTTACTCAATGCATAATATACAATCACTTTTAAGGTAAATAATATTTTTAGCATTATTTACAGATTACCACTTACAATTAGTTATATAATAACCTTACATTTACTATAACTTACATAAAATTTTACATTATCTACCCATAAACCAAAATTATTTTAAGATTTCAGTCATATATTTTAATCTATCATGTTTAAAAACTTCTTGAGAATACAATTGTAACCTGTGTATCTAATACTTTGGATTCTTGGACTTAAGATTAATCGAGGGTGATTCCTGGTTGGATATTTGGACAAAAGAGATAATTTGTGGAGCCAAAGAGTTCTTCAACTGAAAATCTTAAAGAAACATTATGTATTTTTTACATTCTGATGATGATGTTTTTTATTATTGAATCGTACTTTTATTATATGATCTACTTGATCCAACCCGTATCAACTAGAAAATTTTTATTTCCACATCCACATATTTGGAGCATCTAAAAATATAGTGACTCAATAGGAATAAATTTCTGAATCCGTCACTACAAGCAGAGGCATCCAAATTCTGTTTTGTTCCAAATCTATTTAGGTTTTTAACCGATTTGGTTCAGGTCAACAAAAGTCAAATCAATTTCTGGTGAAATCGGCTTTGGAACCATATTTTTAAAAGGAGAAGTGACCAGTCCCAGTTCTAACCGATTCGGTTCGAGTTTAACAGGTTTAAACAAAACACTTACTTTAATCGCACCCACAACATAATAGTGCTCAACTTAAAGGTGATTATCGTCTAGCAACAAGTTTGAACGAATAAACTGAATTTTATAAGCCTTCAATGGAAAACATGATCTTGAACTAGTAAAAAACAAGCATACATACTTAGTAAAATATTACACATCGCATAGCTATTGGTAGGGTCTGGGAAGGGTAGGATGATCGACAAATAATAATACATTAACGAAATCATTTTGAAAGTAAGTACTTTCTATCGGCCAAAGATCTACCGCTCTTTAATAATAGGTTAACGTGTTGCTATTGTCATGTTCTTTATTGTTGAGTTCTTCCTTAAGCATTGTCCAAGACAAGTCTTCCTCTTCAGTTGCTTCCAACATCATAGACAGATAACTTTGGTTTACATTCTCTAGCAAATCAGAAGGTTGTATTTCGCCTCTTTCTTTCTTCTGAACAGAAAAATACTGAAAACGACGGATAAAACTTATTAACGAATATAAACATAATTTACCCTTACAAAATGATTTGTAAAAAAACCATAATCTTACCAGATTCCTTTGTTCATCACAGTAAAGTTCCAGATGATCTCCAGCCTCTAGCGAATTTTTCTTAACAAATTCGCCTGTAAAATAAAAAAGAAGAGTTGTTTAGATTCGAACTATGTTGCACGCACAAGTCGTTATGAATGAGTTAACCGTAAATGAATCTATGTAGTACTTTACTTACCACATTGATCGAAAAGATATATATTACCCTTCTGATTTGCCCAAAACCTTTATTAACAGAAAAAATTATATATCATATTCTCTACAAAGTAAGAACTAATATTCTTACCATATTGTTGAACAAATGGAATCACTTGAGAATTATATGTAAAGGTGAAATCATACATCACCTGTATTTCACTCGCCATTCGGTATTCGAATAAACCTCTCGCAGTACTATGTCGACCCCTTCTTTAGTAGCAAGGCCCGGTAGATTTTCCTCTGCGTCTCTCTATGATCGTATAACATACATATGGACACAAGAATAACATCTAATAAGAATTTTTACGCGTTGATGCCATATTTTGTTTGTAAACTTACAACACAAAATATGGTCAGGAATGGAGTTAAGGTAGAAAAGCTAAAATTATCTTTCATGAGTTCAACTTTCAGAGTGTAATTCAACTACTTTTGTTTTCACACTTTTTGATATCAAAAATAGGATCAGACAATGTATTAAAGCTCACCTTTGGAAGCAAAATTCTTCCAAGATCCCCAACATCACTACATGTTAACATTTTCCTCAACAGGAGACCAAGCTTCTTGTACCATATAAGAAAAACAGTTAGAAAAAGTAGCATAATCGTAAACTTCCATATATATCTCGTAAAAGCGAATTAACTTACCACATTATCTCGGGTATAAAAGATACGGTTGTCTTGATCACTACCTTTGCTGTATGCAGAATATGTTTTCTTGCTTGGCTTTTTCGAATAACTAGATGATGGATTTGTTTTCTTGTTAGCAAGCGTTTGCTTTCTGTTTGCTCGCGCTATCTTTGCTTGTACTTTTTTACTTTCATCATACTCGACTGTTTGTAATGCTTGAACAGAATGTGCGCTTACTCCAGCGGGATCAAGAGTAAGTGTATATGCACATGGCTCATACAGAAAGGGGTTTTGGCATACACATGGCTCGCGGTAGTATGCACTTGTTTGGAGGGGCTGCGACAGCAAAGACACATGTGTATATGCATAAGGTGTTACGCCATCGTCTCTTTGGACTTGTAAAGAAGGTTGGGTAGTGTTTAAATAAAAGCCATTGGAGTTTTTCATTTGATAGACTTTAGAATTTACCAAGAGTTGCAATGGGCTTTGGGTATAGCGTTTAGTTGTTAATGACGCGCATATAAATATCCTCAAATGTAATCAGTTATATACATATCGTGACCAAGGCTGATAAAAAATGTGAGTACATCACATGTGTGGCGAACTATCTGTAATACCATAACGTTGTGAACGCATGTGTATCTAGAGTGTTTTTCCATGTTATGCATCACATGAAATGTGCCTTAGGATGGTTTCAAGTGAATATGTGGTAGTAGCGCGAGAAGTGTGATGCCAACACCTTGGACGCATGAATACTAAGTGAAAGTAACACATTATTAGCGGACAACGCGATATCAGCAAACATATATAGCAAAATATTTAGTGTTTTTCATGTCTGCTGACATGAAAGATTTGATAAGTACTTAACTTGAATTGTCATCTAATTAATGTCGATCTATTTGAGTATGTAACTGATATATTTTAAATACCCAAACGCGTGTTCCACTAAGTGATGCATTGTTTCTCATTTGATGTTTTGTTTATAATTTTAGTTTTATGAGCATGATTGATCGGTTATATTTTTGAGTTTTATTGACTAAGATTGACGATGTTTTGAAGAGTATGGTTGATGGGCTGGGTTTTTTAAAACATGTATGTTTGGATTTTTAAACACATATCATGTATGGTTGATTGGTTTTATTTGTATTTATAAGTTTCATTTTTTAGGGCAAAAATCATGCTGAATTGATCCTTGTAAGTTGTAACGCGGTTCGGTCCAGCCCGGACCATTTAGTATGATGATCAAGTCGTCACTGAATTTTGTCGTAGCTACAAAGCTAGTAACTAATACTAGATAGCGTTCAATAGTGCAAGAGGCGCACACCTAAATGTTCAAGCACCACAAGCCGAGAACCTACAAACAATTTTTTCAGAAGTATGCTAGATCTTTTTGAATTTTTCTGTTTTTAAAAATAGATGAGATAAATGTCAGTAAAAGATTTAATACATAAAGGAAATTAAAAAATAAATCCAAAAGAAAGTAAAAAAGCTTCAAACCAGTGAACCAAGTGTCATTTGTGTTTAAATATGGTATGTTTAATTATTTAAGTAGCAAAAAAAAGAAAAAAGAAATTATTAAACCGTTCATACCAGCAATACATTTTATTATATTTATTATGTTTATATATTTTGTTTTATATAGTTTTATAAAGTTTTGCAAAAGTTTCATATAAAATCTTAAAGTGGTGCAAATCTTGGATTGCTTTAGGCTTTTACCCACCATGTTCACTCACCTAACTGGGGATGAGTTCCGTACCGAACCGGTACCTTACCGAAAGATACCAATATAAAAAATGATTAAAAGTATAAACCAAATACCTTACTGTTATTATTGGTTTGGTACCGGTACCATGCAAAATACCGAAAAGATACTAAAAATCTATGGTGAATACCGGCATCGACACCTATAGTATTCGATCGGTACCATAAAGAAATGCTCATCCCTACACCTCACCACATTTTTTCTTTTTATCCTTACTCAAGGCCATCTTTAAGGGTGTGTAGGATGGATGATCATGAATAGACAATGTTAAAGAGGGGACCTACATCTTTTTCCTCTTTTGGGTAGTGTTGGTTGATTAATATATAAAAAATATAAAATTATTTGTAATTACATGTTTTAGGGTCCGTCCAATAAGTAAAAAAGAAAACAATTTTAGATCGCTACTCAATCTCTTAGTAATCAAATGTTCTGGAGGGGTCATGGCCATTTTTAGTACTCGCACATGTACCCGGCCAAAACCTCGAAAAAGGCCCTACCCGGCCTTACTTTGGCCTAAAACAAGAGGATAACCTCTCATCTTGCTTGTTTAACGTGCTCGTGGATCAAGGATCGGACCAAACTAGCCTAGGACTGAAATTGAATAAGGTAAAAAAATAAGATTAAAAAACCAGACCATTTTGTGTGTTTTGGGTCGGTCTCGGTCCGCTCGAGGTTGGTTCATAAGCTTTTGCAGGTCAACACGTGAGATGCTTACTTCTACTTAAGGTGATCATAACTGACAAACTAACCTGAAACCAAACTGAATAACGAGAAAAATGAGGATCAAGGGCCGGACTAACTTTTGTTTTGTGGGTCGGTCCCAGTCCAGGTCAGTTCATCGTTTTTTTTCTCAGGTGGGCCCACATGACGCGCACCCTTATGTAACCTAAAGAGGAGACTGTACTCTTGGTTGATTTGAATTAGTTACAAAGTCCATCTTTTTCTCCTCAATAATGCAAGCCACCTAAACTTCAAAACACAGTGTCCTTCAGAAATTCTCAATCACTACAAGATTTCAAAACTTGGTGGCAAAAAATAATCACATTTACAAGCAATAATTCAAAAACATACAATTAACGTCTTGATCAAATTAAGAGTGTTAAAAGAAACTCAACAATTTGAATTTCAAAACACATAAACAACTTAACAAACAATTCGCGATATGAAGCGCCATAAATTCGACGTCCTCGTTGTAGTAAAACTCGACAATCTCCTCCATCTTCTGCATCACATCAAAATTCATTTGTCAATCCTCGAATACAATCAAACATAAACGTGAACCAAAAATTTATTTATTCCATAGCTTTTTGGCACATGAAATGAAAAACATCAACATAAAGAATCATTTAACTTGCGTACTTTAATTAATATGAATCACCAGAAGTTTGTGTTGCCGTAAACGTTTTTTGCATGCTTTTTAACAACTACCAACAAAGAAAGCTTTCCATTCATGTGACTGCAAATAAGGGTGACAATTCCTGACATGAAAGCAAGTTTTGAATAGGTATACCTAATTCGTTTAAAAAACGAGTCGTGTTCATGTTGACATGTTTTATTAAATGTGACGTGTTCAGTTTGCCATTTTATACTTGTTTAGTTAGATAGGTCGACCCGCCAACCTGTAGAACGAAACATGTCGACTCACTAACCAGTTTAACCCACTTTTTAGTACCCACCAAACCTGATTAACATGTTTATAACTTGATTTTACTCGCACGCCTATTTGACACAAAATGATAAACAATTTAAATGGGTCATGTTAGGACTACATGAATTTAAATGTGTGCGGATCAGAGTTGATGTTTTGACAAAAATAAAAATAAGTGTCATGATCGGTTTGAACAATTCAATGTGTCAACCCGCATAACACAATTCACACCCTAAGTACTGCAAACAAGTTTTTGAATGATCTTTGCAAGTTCTAAAACAATCTATATGATCAAATAGTTTTCATATTCAAACTGGCTCGTTCAGGAATACTAATGATCACATTTACTTTCATTTTATATCTCAATATTATACTATATTCTATATTAGTAGTTGATTAATGGTTGCTGATTTTCTTTCACTTGACCACATAAACATATGTGTAGTTTCAAATTTTGTAAATCAATACTAGTTTACATGCATATTCAATGTTATTGATCGAATTTAAATAAGAAGTTCTTTTAAGATATGTTTATCCAGCTAAAACTCCCTTTGAATCTACCATTTGTCTTAAAAGAACAAAGACTTTGGTGCTTCTCAAACTAAATATGCTAAAATCATAGGATGTACTTGTTCATGAACTATATATACTAAGACCCGACATGAACTATATATGCTAAGACCCGACGTGACTTTTGTTTTGTTGGATTATGTACGGGTTCGGTTACGTCACGTTGCCAACCGAGCTATGATCCGTAAGAGTTACACCTTGGGCAACAAATATTAAGTCCACTTTATTTGATTAACTGGCACTTACGAACTATATCGGTTTTTATAGTTTATAATTGTTATAAATTATTTAGTATTAATATTTATTTAAATAAATAAATTAAAAAAAAAAAAATCAAAGTTGCTAGTGGTTGCTAGTGGTAGGCCAAGAGGTTCAATCATTGATTCCTATTTTAATGTTGCTTTTGAAAAGCAAAGAAAACACTACATAGGAGCATGATACAACTTGCAATATACATGCATCTCCATCTCCATAAAAAAGCATCAACACTTTCTTTTTCAAAGAAGTTTTTGCAAAAGAAAGAACATAAGAAGCAACAACATCATCTTCTTATTAATCAAGAAAGTATACATCACCTTGTATTTTCAAGAAGGAATAGATGGTTTTTCTTGATCTTCCAAAAGAAGAAATGAGCAAGCTTTGATTTTTCTTTCAACTTTCAAACAACCGATATATTTAATTGCAACTGTGGATCACGCCTCTTAGAGCCGCAACCACTGTGTTCCAATTTAGTGTTCGTTGATTCTAGCGTTCATTCGTTGTCCCTTGGTGTTTCAAACGGTTAATTATTAACCACAAAGGTATATTATATCTCATCAATAGGTTATTAATATTCTGTATTTGCATTGTTTGTAACCCAGATCCTGTCGGGTTCATTCTGGTATTTTATTATTACTCCGCTGCGTTAACTGTTATTAATCTGATTAATAATTATCAAAACTGTTTTTGATAAATAAACCTAACG
>BJCN01000323.1:0-10443 GCA_018326445.1 Flaveria brownii | reverse complement strand
CATATGGATGCAGTCTTAAGAATTTTAAGATATCTAAAAGGCACCGTTGGACATGGAATTGTGTTCAAACCAAATGGAAACTTAGAAGTTCAACTGTACACTGATGCAGATTGGGCAGGAGACAAAGACAAGAGAAGATCAACTGCAGGTTATTTTACCTTAGTTGGAGGAAATCTGGTCACGTGGAGGAGTAAGAAACAGAAGGTAGTAGCATTATCAAGCGCTGAAGCCGAATTCAGGGGAATAGCCAGGGGATTAACAGAAGTTCTGTGGGTACGGAGGCTCCTAAGTGAAATAGGATTTCCACCACACGAAGCAAGTAAAATCATGTGCGATAATAAAGCTGCAATCCAAATATCAGAGAATCCGGTACAACATGATCGAACGAAGCATGTTGAAGTTGACCGACACTTCATCAAAGAAAAATTAGAATCAGGAATCATTTCCCTTCCATTCGTCAAGTCTGAAAATCAACTGGCAGACATCCTAACAAAAGCTGTTAACGAAAGACTATTACACAAGTGCTTGGACAAGTTGAACTTTGGAGATCCCACCGTTCAACTTGAGGGGGCATGTTGGAAAGCAAAAGTAGAATGAAGAACAGCTGGGATCAGCAACATTCACATCATTTCCCATTTTTTAGTAAAAGTGTTCTTAGTGGTGTCTCCTTGTTCCCCATTAACATTCAACAATAATTGTTCAAACCTGTATAAGAGGAGGATTCTTCTCCTCTGTTTGATGTACTCTTGAATATCAATCATCAATCAAATACAATTTCTTCAATCAATTCAATCATCTTTTGTTAAGATGTTTCGTCTTTTAGTGTAAGAAGAAAGAAATATTACTGTGATAAGTTAAAATAAATATATAAATGAAAATAAAAAAGAAGTGTGTACGTCTAGAACGAGAACGTGCCGTAATATAATAAGAGTAGATGATGACACAAGTACAAAAAGTAAGCATTGTTTATTTGGTTTAATGTGAGACTTACCAAACAAGTGAAAGTTGTTTGGTCCCCTCATTGCTAATTCAAGTTTTTTTAATTTCACAAGAAAAGCCGAAGCTTTTGTATGACTTTCATTCGTTCTCAAGAAATAAAGAAGAAATATAGCAAACAATAAGTGGTTATTTATTTGTTTAGAGTGCAAGAGTCACTTATATAGTTATGATCCTTTATATCTTCATTAATGTATCATGTTGTTCAAGGAAAACCTAAAGCTCAATATGTTAAACTTTAGCAACTCGGGTTGGTAGCTTCATGGTAAGAATCAAAGACTCTTTGAAAAAAATTAGGTTACAAATCCTGACATGATAGATTAGAACTTTGTGTAGTTAGTCGTTTACCTATTGAGGAATTGATTTTTTGTTTCAAATGAAAACTGGATGCAAAGATAACATTCAGAATGTTAAAGCTTTAAAAATGTAATCTCTTGTTAAACCGGTCATTATTTATTCATCTTCTTATAGCTAGGATGTCGTTTTTGAAAGTATTTTGATTACTATTTCCTTTGTTCTACTAGTTTTATTTGCATTTTATACTTTCATTTGGAACCAAATCAACAAAACTAGAAGTTATGTGATCATCTAATAGCATTTCATGCTCAACTACTTAAATTCACAATAAGCTTATAAATTGAAACATGTCCAAACATCATAAAGCAAATTCCAATGATCACGATTATTTGATTATGATTTGTATTAGTACATCCTAAATTTATACTATGTCTTCACATAATTTGTGTGCAATAACCATGATTTGATTCAGTATCAAGTATTTAGTTGTCAAAAACATATATCAATAATTAGAAATACGCCATTCAATGTAAATGGGATTTATCTACACTTGATACATACATATAAAACATCATTATTATTATTTTAGTAATTGATTAACAACAGAAAATATTTGAGATTTATATTATGTGTACTCAGTATTTCACTAAATAATAATAGATTTAATCTTGACGAGTTGTACACTCAAATCATGTACAACACGCATTTGATTAGATTGTTTAATTTGTTTTTTTTTTTGCACCTTGTGTTATTTGCAACTTGTTGTATGTTATAACTTGAACATGAAAATTTAATTTTCATTGCCATTGCAACTCAACATTGATCTCTTCTTGTCTTATAACATCATTTGCCATTGCCCATTGATTTTTTCATGACCAAAAATACCCACCTTTAAATCATACTGGTTTAGCATTGGTAGTGCATTAATACTTCGACATTTTCTTACCTACTTGATACATATAAAATTTAACATGTACGTCTCTATCTCTATATACATGATCCTTGTAAACTTCGTCTAATTGTTATCATTTATATTCTTTACTAACCTTATGGGCACTCACATACATGATTTTCATATATTTCGACTGGACAAGTGTCAAAAATATACATGTTTTTTTAAATGTTATTAATTAGTTTAATTGCAATTAAAAAACCTTTTAAGTGGTTAGGAGGTTTTGCTATAGAAACTTGTTTATTCGTTTTAGATACGACCTTTTACATAAGATGTTTAGAAAAAAAGTATTTTTTTTACGTTTTTGGTTCATTTCACGAAACTAACAAACTAAGATCTCGTATTCGTTAGCAAACTTCTACTCAATATCTTTCTTTCCCACAAACTATTGTAGCTTGGGAGAAAAAGTTGTATTCTCAATTGCAAAATCTTTTTAATGGAACTATGTTCAATGCACGCATAAGTAAAATTTAACTTATATTATTTGTGGTTGATTCTTGTTGTCGTCCTAGTATTTTTAGAACCGAACTAGAACGAACCGGTCGTTTTACAAGTCCACCGGTCAGAAAATATTTAAAAAGCATATTATGTTATAAATAAGTTAAAAATTAAAGTTATATATGTGTATAATTTTGAAAAATTATGATTATCTTAGAGTAATATTTAAACAAACAACAATAAATACATACTTTAGTAATGTGATAGATTATATTATTATATTACATTTATATATTTTAGTCACATATTTATATTTCAGTCATAAATTTAACAAAAACAAGTTGGTAATGGCAGGGCGTGTATTCTAATTACGCACATAACAAAGATTAATATGATCGATTTAGCTCCTTCTTTTAAGTTTTCAATTTGAGTTTTCTAATCCACTCGTCCAAAGTCAGCTTAGTCTATACTGCTCAAAATGATATCGTTGGCTCTCTCCTCTTTACATATTCTTACCGTCTCAATATTCAATCTTTATCTTATCTACTATACTAGCACTATTAACCTAGTTTGAAAACTTTATTTTTTATTCTATATAACATTTTGTGTCCATGCATCATTTTTTCATCCTCATCTGCTACATTAATCTTGAACGCAAGTGTCTTTTTTGATGATCCAATAGTTTGTTTCATATAACATAACCGATCGAACTGTAAAATAAAAAAAATATTTATTTATTTTATAGTATACATAAAAAGATGTTCCTTATGTGTACATGTTATATCATAGCGGCCTCATTGTTAAGTGTTAACATACTCAAAGCAGAATCTATTTGAGAATTATCAATACACATAGTATTAATTAACTATTAAAATAATAATAATAGAGATAAAAATATTTTGTATTAAACAATATTATCAAAAGTTTGTAAGAACTACTAATCAATAAGGAAGTGTCATTAAGACATCTACAAACTATACAAAGGACAATCGAAGAAAATCTCATAGACAAATTATTTATATTTGACATGTTTTCTGGGGTCTATGCTTTAGAACAATATAGAAGGCTATCGTAAGCAAATATTCTAATTAAATTTGTGTACATCATAGAGGGTTAAATGATGAACAAAAAGTTATGAAGGGGTGATTTTATATATATATATATATATATATATTCTTTACCTCAAAATATATCATATATAATAATATTAATTCTTTACTTCTTTGTTATAAGTAATGCATACAATTCTCATAAAGAAACGTAGTTAGTTTTACGTTTCTTCCATAAGATTTACTCATGTTAACCATTTGAGCATGAAATTCTATTTTTGTCCTTGGATTATGATATGACGTTCAAGATTTTTGACAGCTTGAATCCTTTAGGCTATAAATAAATTTAATAAATAATCTAAGACTTCAACTAAACATAATTTGTTTTATCACTTAATATTTCAAATTTTAAGAGGATATTTTAATAACAGTATGTTATTCTCTTTATCTAGAAGGCCGAGGATTTAAATCATATAAGATATAAGTGATTAACAAAACTAAATTAAAAGATATTTAAAAAAAAACTAATATTTCAAATTTTAATAATAAAATTTAAAAGAACTTCAAAATATTGTCTAAAGATCATATTAGATTCACCACACAAAA
Organism: Flaveria brownii; assembly: GCA_018326445.1. NCBI lineage: Eukaryota > Viridiplantae > Streptophyta > Magnoliopsida > Asterales > Asteraceae > Flaveria > Flaveria brownii. Next base: position 6,105 of record BJCN01000323.1, on the reverse strand, counting down.
CATGAGAGTTTGTAACTTTTTTTCTTTTAAATGTTTAATAATAGAGTTAAATTTGGTTTTGTTCCTAGATCTGATAAAGTAACCATATTTATCCAAAAGATTAAAAAATCAATTTATTTTTAAAAGTTTCATAAGTTATTTTAATTTCAGTTCAAAGTTTCATTAGTTCTTTCACCTAAAATTCAAAATAATAAAAGTTTTGAATTGAAATTGATATAGCTTATAAAACTTTTGAAGGTAAATTGATGTTTTTAATATTTTCAAGAAAAATAATTATTTATATCAAATCTTAAGCGATAAAATTAAAATTAACTCTTAATGTTATGACAAGAACAAGTTCAACCACATAAATTACTTTTTAATGTTTGAGTTATGATCCATTTTAGTTTTTCACATGGTAAACGTACATTACTATTTCTAAACTATACCATAAACTGCTTTATATCAGATTTAAACTTAAGTTTATTCCCAAAGCACTTCGTTTCTTATCACACAAATGACGTGATACATCTCAGGTAAAATCTACCAAAAAAAAGTTAAAAAGGGAGGACCAAGCTCACGATGGACCAAATTAGATTTTGTAGTTCGTTTGTATATCCTTATTTATCAAGCTTTATTTTGGACCATGTGTTAATGTGTTATTCATCCTTACATCTTAATTTTTGAAATGTGTGTTTAAACAACTAGCTTGTTGGTTGTAATTATATAAATCTTTAAAGTGTTTAATTATGATTGGTTTATCAAAAGTAGCAGGACTATTGAAAAATCATCAAAATAAGTTGGATAATTATGCAAAGGGAATTACTAAATATGAATGTTATAAGTTGAATAGTTATGCACATTGTAAATAAGAAATTCTCTTATTGTAAACACATCTGAGCTCATAATCAGGTTAACACCGTAAAAACAATTCATGGTTTGTAACCTATAGTACAAACATAAGAGATATTTTGATATGTTTGAAGTTCCCATGTGTCAGTTGTAAAAATATAGCCTTTATACTCTTTCACTATCAATTAAATGTTTTTAAGCGTTTCAAGACTACTTATGAATAATCATTAAAACAAATTAAAAAAAACTATAAAAGAAAATGAATTTACAATATAAGAACATTGCGGTTTGAAGAAATTGCTACAAACAAGATATAAATAGGCTAACATAAGGCCATATGTGAGCAGAGAGCGTGAAAGTCACGTAGGCGATTAAGAAGCTCACAGACATGAATCTCATCCCCTAGGACGTGAGAGGGGGTGTGACTACACTCACAAACGTTACGCCCTTCTTCTTGAACTAATATCCAAACAAAAATCAAAACCCTTCATATTTTCGCTTTAACCTTTTTAATAAATAATCTTAAAAAACAGTCACACCTAATATAATTAGAACGCAAGTTTAATAAGTGTAAGTTGATTACGTCACTGCTTATGTGACGCCTATATGACCATACATTTTAGCCACTCTCACAAAGACATGCCAAAAGAAAACTCTTTTAATAGGTGTGAACGCAAGCTATGATGGTAACGTATAGTACAAAAATGTAAGAGATATTTTATTTTCTTTGAAGCTCCCACGTGTGAGACCACAAAAAAAAATATCATTTCACTTCACCTCCATATAACAAAATAATAATAATAATAATAATAATAATAATAATAGTAATAACAATAATAAAGAAACATAAACAAACAGACTTTAATACTCGCTTGAATTACGAATCAGTACATGTTCTTTAAAACCTCCACTTGCTCTCACCTCCTTCATCTTTCACCCCCATTTACTACATAAACCCTACACACATCTCCTCAGTCACCACACACAAGATAAGAATAAGATCTGTGATTTTGTGATTGTGAATTCATTCAACGATGAAGATTCAGTGCAACGTGTGTGAATCGGCGGAGGCGGGGGTCTTGTGTTGCGCTGACGAGGCGGCGTTGTGTTGGTCGTGCGATGAGAAGGTGCATGCTGCGAACAAGCTCGCTAGTAAACACCAGAGAGTTCCTCTTTCCACCTCGAATTCGCACATGCCCAAGTGCGATATCTGTCAGGTATGGTTCGATTTGTGTGTTTGAGGTTTGTGGTTTTGTGTTTTGGTTGGGGAATTGGTTGTGATCTGGTTGATTTGATGTTTTGGAGGATTGATTGTGAAGTTTGGTGAGTTAGGGTTTGGTTTGGAGGTTGGTGGTTTTGGAGATTGGGGAGGTAGGTGGATCGGTTTGACGGAATGAGTGGATTAGGGTTTGTGATTTAATAGTGTTTGAATTTTTTTAGTTTGAATTGAAATTGATTCTAGTAATTTTTTTGTTTAGAAAATTAGTTTGTGATAATTTTTCGTTTGGAGATTAGGAAGATAGAGGACTATCGTGAATTTGTGGCCAGTGATCTTAATTTTATAAGGGCGGTAAGGCTTGCTAAAACTGGAGACTTTTCGCATCTAATATTCTAATCTTTCCAGATTGAATGGTACTGATTTTTGTGAAGATGCTAGGTAGTCAAAGATGTTAGGCACACACACTCAAGGTACAAAAGGTTAAAAAGGAGGGCCTTTTTAAGCAATACACATCGTATAAATCTGACATTTATAGGGTTTTTTTTACATGTTTTAGGCTTGTTTGGATATGTTCAAGGCCATTTTTAGATGTTTCAGACCAGTTTTGGCTGGAATCCTCGCCTAAGTGCCTTGATGCAAGACAGTATGGATGTGCATTGCCTTAGAGGAGCAGCTTATGTGCCTTTAACTGTAGAACTAAGATTGTTATAGTTTCTGCGTCAGTGTGATGCGGAAATGGTTGGTTCCGCTGTCATGAGCAGGGATGCTAGGTTTATCGCTGGCCATATAACTGTCAACCCTCTATGACAATCCTTTAGGTAATGAGATCATATGTGCGCCTTAGCTGTACCTGTGAAGTTTGAACCTGTTCCTTAGTGGGTAGTTGGGTACCTGTAAAATTTGGAATCCACTTGTACGTATTTACTTCAATTTGGATATCTATGGTTGGTTTAAGCTACTTCTCCTCTATTTAAGCATGCTTGCAGATTCAGTTGTCCAACTTCACATGGTGTAGAGTACATTTGGACATTCAGTATATAGATATATGTTGCAGTCAATTTAATATTCTCTCTGGTGAAATCTAATATTTATTACTTATTACTGTTTACTTTGGCATAGTCAACATAAGGGTGTGAAAGTGTTCTGTAAAGTCTATCTGGATTAGATTTACTGCTCAGTCGATTCTAGGTTTATGATTTCTTGTCATGTGATCTACCTAAATAACATTTGTACATATTTGTATAAGCTATGGAAAAAACAACATTGTGTACTTGAAACCAGTTATGCTCCAACTTGATATTTTTGAACAGTGGCCATGAAACTTGTTCATTTATGACTAGTGTTACTTTCTTCAACTCTCGATTGTTAATTTTAGTCATCGAGTGCTTGACATCATCTAATTTGCAGGAAGCAGCTGGCTACTTCTTTTGTCTTGAAGACAGGGCTCTACTATGCAGAAAGTGTGATGTTGCCATACACACGGTCAATTCTTTAGTTTCATCACATCAGAGGTTTTTGCTTACAGGAGTAAAAGTAGGTCTTGAAGCTGCTGACGTCGGTGCATCATCTTCTACAGGAAAATCAAACTCGGGTGAGAAGATTCTAGAAGCAGAAAAATCACATTCTGTGCCAACAAGAATGGGTCAAATGTCAGCTACAAGTCAATTCAACAAAGTTATGCCTGTTCAAGAAGCGGGAGCCGTTGATCTTCTACCTTCTAAGATGCCTTTTACTGGAGGTTCTTCTGCCGACAGTATTCAATGGCAGTTTGATGATTTTCTTGCATTGACAGATTTCAATCAGAATTATAATTACTTAGACAATGGCTCATCCAAGGTAATATAGTACAACGGCCTACTATAAAACTGATTCGTACCTCTTTACATGGTATAATTGCGCAATGTGTAGGCTGATAGTGGGAAGCTAGGAGAGTCGGATGGTTCACCTATCCTACGAGCCATGGAGATTGAGCTGGAAGGTGAAGATTGCTTGGGTCAGGTCCCAGATGCATCTTGGGCGGTCCCACAGATTTCTTCCCCGCCTACTGCTTCAGGGCTTAGCTGGCCAAAAAACCGTCCATATCATCAGCACCAAATAGGTTCTGATACGTATGTCCCGGATGTATCCTACTTGCCAATGCCAAATTTCTATGGTTCTCAACAAACTACGGGTTCATTTAAAAGGCGAAGAAATTTATGATGTGCTGTGTGGATCTGATGGTCAGTTAGTGTTGTAACCTTAGGCGCATCTTCATTCTGGTGTTGCAACTTGTAAGCAGTATGTGTTTCTAGGGGTTAGTTTACAAATGTATTTGTTGAGGAAGTGCAGTGTGTTTGTTGTGAGTTGGAACTTGTTACTTCTGTTGTGTTTAAGATTGTGTAACAGATGAATGTAAAGGGTGAATAATTCAAAAGAGAACATAAAATTCTTTATGTTTTATTTGTAACCATAAAATGATCAGAAGTTGGCCTGAGCAGGTAGAAAATGGTCCAAAGTGCAACTTGAATGTAGTATAAGATCTTAAAATTTTATGGTTCTTTTAAGAGAATATATAGTGATTATCTTGATCATGCATAAGATCTTGTAAAGTTAATGCCACATCTCTACAACAAATATTTTAATTTATTTAATGTAATTTTGTAGTTTAAACATGTGGTCATTACTCTACTGCAAACATGTTTAACCTTTAGATTTGTAATCCACTTGTTATTGTTGGATTTTGATCCGGCAATAAAGTTTTACCCTAATATGTGGCAGGATATGATTGATCATTCATGTGAATAGTGACTTCTGAAGAATCGCCTGCTTTGCAAAATGTTACTTACATATACACCGAAGGATGTTATTTATTAACGAGAAAAGAACTCATAAAATGTGTGAGAGCAATGATATGTTTAGTAACACCCATAGTATATAATATTTTGATCACGGTCTTATTGGAACACGACACATAGTACGATTTTTGAAAAAATCACTCAATTTCTTATGTAAAGTGGATTTTTACTAACTTTACAATAATATTAACACGCTAGTCATTTATAAAAGATCCAAAAATTTCAGATTAAAAATGTTTCGAGTTAGTTCAACCTACCGAACCCACAACCCGCAGCCCTCTTTGTATGTACATTTATGAAGAACAACGCTAAAAAGAATTGGTAAACTCTCGACTCTATAAATACTCCCTTTTAGGAATAAGGTAGGGTAAACTATGGCGAATGACTCTCGTGACGGAGTTCGGCCACGAGGTCTAACCCTCATGGAGAGCTAATGTTGTGCTTTCTCAGGCCATAAATAGTGGAATTCCGGATAAAAAACTGTAGCATATTTCTTACCCAATTCTACTTGCGCACAAACAGTCCCAACATAAGTAAAAGACTACTTGTACACAACACAAATATTGAGGTTCATCTGAGTCAACTGAAAGATGAAAAATGAACACCAAAGTGACATTTTAATCAATCTGTTCATAGATATTTGAGCAATTTATATGCAAATTTTGGTTAGATAAATAATCATACAAACTTTACAACGTACCTAAACAAATTAATAATATACACCTAAGGAAATAATCTTGTGTGCTAGCATTAGCTGTTTATATTATCAAATGAATGAATTTGATGCTTGTATCCAATTAGTTTGCAAATGAACTCTAAGGTTCATGCAAGCAAGTTTTGAAGTACAAATTGCTGGATCAAGATGGCGAGTATGCAACCTAGAGATATATTGATCACATTGACTGCATCATTGTTGAGCTACAAATGCAAGAATCATGATTAGATTCATTAGAAAAAAAAAACAAAAGTGGTTCACATATGTGCATGAAATCAACGTTCAGCTTACCCATTTGAATCCTTCTTTATCTTGGAGCACAGCACCTATCACACTCTCGCCAAGATTTGCAATTTGTGATGCCAACACACATATGACAGCTTCAGCAACCTTGATCTAGTATCCCAGAAAAAAGACAATTGCATACCAGTAATTAAGATATGTTAATCCCATCCTAACAGCATGAATAGTGTCTTTTTCGCCTATCGGAACAATAGATTCAAGAA
>BJCN01000302.1:0-10782 GCA_018326445.1 Flaveria brownii | reverse complement strand
TAAGAATCTAATAAACAGGTTCATGAACCCAAAATCACTACCTAAAGCCACTACCGGGTGACGTATGTGTTCCTGTGACCCCGAAACCCGAGTGCGATCCCGAACAATCCCGAAGACAAACCCATGTCCACCCTAAGAGGTTTAATGAATACATTAATTTATAAAACATAAGTTTGATGATCTAGAAACTACTTCAAGCATAACATCGACTATGTATGATCAGCTTGGCTTTACAATTATCCACACTTGCTATTAAAACCCTACGTAAATTATGATGAGAATTAACATTTTAAAAAGACACAAGTTCGATTTTCACCCAGCTAACTACTTCAATGTGACCTGGTGATAGGACGCTAGGTTATTTAAAAAGAGACTCGTCTTCAATTCTCACCCAGGTAAATACATCGGATGACCAAGCCCAATTGCAACACGGTCAGAAACCAATTTGAGCATAATGTAAGGTTAGGCGCACAACATGACATTGGAGCAGAGATGGTAGTTCAAACGCTAAACGTTGTCATGGGGTAACCAGTGAGCCATACCGGCTCACTGGCTCGTGGATTATTAAAACAGAATGTCACAGGCCGGTTAACGAGTTAACGAGTATGATAATGTTATTTTTTAGCTGAGGATATTTGGGTAACTGTACCCAACTGGAGGACACATGCCTGGGAACTTGTTGCAAAGTAGCTAGAGCAACATCCAAGACACCAAAGTATTGTCATATCCATCTGCTGTTGCTGCATGCTCTAAACCCCCCAAACTCCAATGATACCCGGTACTACACTTACTGCACAACGTACAACTGTAAATCTTTCAAAGAGTTTATCTTTTGTCCATACATGGTGCATGAGTGTTTGATGCTTCTTATCTTTACAAACCCTAATATTCTTCAACTTCCAAGTACCAGTTTTACTGCAGAGTGATAAAGAACAAAGTAATTATATTCTAAGAGTGCAAAACAAAGATTATGCAAAGGGTTTTGATATTAAGACATCTCAGCTTTTAAAATCAACACCCACCTCATCGTATGCGCGTCTTATGACACCATATGACGCGTATAATTAGGACCATTATGCAAAACATACATACATTAAATTCAGGTTCAAACCTGACAAAAAGTAGTTAGATGAAGTGAATTAAAAGTAGTACAAGTTTGCCATTCAAAAATAAAATAAAACAAAGAATAACTGTTTTTATGCATGTGAGATATATTATGGTGTCTCGACCGACCATTAGGAATTTTGGATTACAACCTTTTGAGATTATAAACTTAGTTAAGACAGATTAATATAAAAAATTGAATTTACAAGACAAACGGAAAAAAATTAATTAATTGAATTACTCAATTCGTTCTTTCTAAATAACTATCAAGAAGTGTGTTAAGTTTTTGTGGTTATCAACACAAGAACAAACCGGAAAATTGATAACAACCGGTCTCGACTCTAAAAATATTGTTATGAATTAAACCACATCAAATACAATGATCGTAACTCCCTATTTATACTACATTTATGATTATCATCATAATCAAATTCCTAGTCTAATATAAACTTCATAAAATATTAACAAACTAATATTAATAATTATTCTTTTATTTAAATCAAGATTAAACTTTCATTCCTAATTGTAGCTTATGGTAATTGCTATTACCTTAAAACCTAACGGTAGCTCTTTATTTGTATAACGAATAAGTTATGATTATTTATGTAACCCAACTAAGTTAAAAGAGACATCCAAGCATAAAAAAAAACCAACCGTTGTGGGAAAATAACACTTGGACTGCATAGTATATTAGTACGGTGTTAGCATAATCTTAACATAAACTTCTTAAAAACTAGTAAAAGTTACTAGTTTTAGCATAATCTTAACATAATTACACAAGCTTATTAAAAACTAGTAAAAGTTACTAGTGTTAGCATAATTTTGACATGAACTTATTAAACACTAGTAAAAGTTAATAATGTTAGCATAATCTTGACATGAACTTATTAAACACTATTAAAAGTTACTAGTGTTAGCATAATCTTAACATAAACTTATTAAAAACTAGTAAAAGTTACTAGTGTTACATAATCTTGACATAATTACATAAGCTTATTAAGAACTAGTAAAAGTTACTAGTGTTAGCATAATTTTGACATGAACTTATTAAACACTAGTAAAAGTTACTAACGTCAGCATAATCTTGACATGAACTTATTAAAGTAAAAGTTACTATTGTTAGCATAATCTTGACATGAACTTTTAAACACTGGTAAACGTTACTTTATTAATCTTGATAAACCTGGAATAAAAGGTGTAAAACAGTAAAAACTTTTATAGTACTAGCATAATTATGAATTAAACTTGATCCTCTGATGTAACTTCTAGCTATAGCTTTATGTACCTTTAAAAAGTAACAACTTTGATATTGATTTGACACAAAAGGGAGCTCCCTTCAGTCCAAACACAGGAAACTTAAGATTCAATTTGTCTCCCGCATCATTCAATCATTTACTAAGCACCGTAGCCCGTTTCGACTTAGTATTTGGGTGAATGAGTCGGCAGCTAATTGATATCTTATCATATCCCACGAGTGGACTGAAGAAAGCTCTCTTTTCGCTTATCTTTCTCTCCCCATGTGGTCATCAACCAAAACCCTAAAATCCAAAAGGAAAAAAGTGATGTTAAAGATTAATAACTAGATTAAACACACAATTCATATAGATGATTTGAAGCATATTAGATAGATTTGAATAACAAAAGCTAGAAACTTCAAATGGATTAAAATTCTAAAGAACCATAATCATCAAGCAACATGATTGCTTGAGAGGATTGTGTATGAACTTTAGTAGAGATGTGTGTGTGTGTGTGTGTGTGTGTGTGAAGAGAGAGATGTAGGGTAACATCTATGTCTCTATGATATGTTGATATATGATGGGATAATGGGTTTCTTTGAAGTGAAGGACTGTTATATATACACAGGAGATATCCATGGATGGACAAAGTAGTTATAAAATAATGCATCATTACATACTAAAAACTATGCAAAAATGACATATATTATTTTATCAATCATCTTTACAAAAAATACCACCTATTCAAGATCGAACCCACTATTGCTTTTTGCGAAGGAGAGACACAAACAACACTAGGAGTATAGTAAAAATCAATTTAGTTTAAGAGTAAAAATGAATGAGTGTGTTTTATCGTTCAAAAAATAAAACAAATGACACTAGGATAGAAGTCCATAGACAAATCTAATATACTCGTGATGCTTAAAATATCAATTTACAAAGCGTAATAAAAAAATCGTCATTTAAAATCAATTTATATATCCATGGTCTCAAAATATTAAATAAGAAATTAGAATAGTAAAAATCACCGTCTAAAATCAAGATAGTCCATTCGCTTAGAACTGTAACACTACGTATCACATAAATGTTAAATTAAAGTTTTTAATAACTTGTATTATTATTAGTATATAGAGGGAGTTTGGAAGCATCAATTATGTGGCCTCTTAATATAAATACATTTTGCACATAAGTTTTGTGTTAAGTTTCTTGTTTTTACATACATTTATTATCCTAACATTTGATGAATATAAAGTTACACAAATAATTATCATATTAAGCATGAAGACTAGATGGATTATTGGTGATGGTCTTGTATTGCCTCATGTAACTTCAAAACCTCTTTAACAAGGATTTTTAACATCTTGCGATAATAATACTTTTAATTCAAATGAGTGATCAAACTAAACGAGACATACTTCTCCTCATGATATATGGAATTGTTTTTGTAATTTCACTTTGGTATTAAATGTAAAATCATATCAACACTTATCAGGCACTTGATTAGTCATTTATTATTATATTAGTGTCAAGGATTCCCGTTATAATATATGGTTAAAAATTACTAGGTGAAGCTCCCATAATCAAATATACCTATCTGAAAGTGACTTAAGAAACCGATTTTAATATTAAATACTCATATACAGTTCTAATTAGTAATTTTATATTCTTGATCATTATCAATTCAACTCCGTAACACCATTTTTTTACTTTCTAAAATATATAATATATTCGTAATTGTGAGCATGTAGAATTGAGGATGAACAATTTTGGCCTTTGGGTAATTGGGCAAAAACTTTATGTAAAATTTTATAATCATTTTCATAGTCACTGCCACCTGAATATTTTGGGTTAACCCTTTTCTAGTCAGTTTTGGATTTTTCTATCATCCACTAGTTTTGAACTTTTAGTAATTACCTCTAAATAGGATTTTTTCCATCTTGTCATTATTATATTTGCACATTACTATTACTACTACTTAGTTTCGAAATACAACGAATAACAACATAAGTAAGAAGAAGATTTTAAACAAAACCGTGCATTGGTTTAGCGGTTATCCGTAGCTGCTTCTACCAAACAACCTTGGATTGCTCCTCTTATGGGACGACCAATATTTCATTAAGTTTTTTTGTGAATTTAAGTCCTACTTAGCTTCACAATATTTTTTTACGACATAATTTGTTAGTTTATAATGCACGTGTTGGGTTGAGAATTAAAATAACCAAATCGAATTATTACTTTTGACTATCTTTTGATCCGGTCATGTATCATAATTAACGATAGTTGTTAGCTCTTAGTGTTTGTGAAATTAATAACACTATTATTCATATTCCTTTCCTTTATATTCATAAAGGCCTCTCCAATGTCCTTGAACATAACAAAAGCTCATCTCTTCCGTGACGCGTATATGCTTTTCAATAGTATTTTTGGAAAATTATTAGAGCACTTGGAACATAGTGAACATCTTTAGACATAGATGAATGATTAAAATATTAACTACAAATATTCCCTTATATGCAAGATCACATAATAACATATAAAAATCATTGTGTTTGACTAATAAGTACACATGTTCTCCTAAATTTATGTCATGTATTGTAAATCTCCTATCTTCATAGCAAATCTAAGCACATAAAGTTCATATATGTGATGAATGATGGAACTATCATGTCGGACTTTGGTTCAAAAACAAAGCGGAGTGTAAACATGTCGAGTCAAAAGATATCACGTTTTATTAACTAAAATAGAGCGTGTGAAAATTTAATATAGTGTATTGATGCCTTCGTTATTTCTTAAACGAATACCTTATGTTAAATTTTATTTTTCCAAAAATTATAAACTTAAATTTATTATTTATATATATTGCAATTATAAACATATTTTACAATTTAAAATAAGACCAAGTTTAATCAAATTCATCATTTTTAAGGTGTAGAAAAAATGCACAATTATTACACATGTTGTTATAGTGATATTTTTAGTCAAAGTTTGTCCCCAATTTTGTGCAAAATGTTAGCATAAAGTTCCCTGGAATCTTTTATAATGACAGCAAATGTTATATGAACCTAAAGATTCCACATGAAACCTATTAACTATTTCTTAAGTAAGATTTCCATGTATTAGGATCATTAGCTATCTTTTAAGGAGGTATAACCCTAGTAACTAGCCTTTTTAGCCCATAAATAAATACATTGATGTAAAGATTGTCTACACAAAGTGACACATGATTTAACATGAAATAACCTTTAAGTAGCCAACAAGTAAGCTTTGTCCAAAAAAAGTCATATACACCCAAGGATATAAAAAATAACACTCTAATAAACTTGTAAGATATATGCATATAAACGCAACTCAAATGAATTTTTACACGGTCTCAAAGTAATATTTTTATCTAATGATCATTCTGTTCTACAAATTATATTTTAAACTTTTTTGGTTTTTCTCTTTCAACATTGAGAGCAACAGGTGAAGTTTATGTTAAAGAGCACTGATTGAAATTCTTCAAACCCTCAATCGCAAATCTCTCAGAGCCATTAATACGAGCCGTTAATACGTTTGTATCAAGCTCGGGTCTCGTTTGATGCTCACTTGAAAACAGCTCATTTGTATAAGAGTCGAGCTCGAGCATAGATTAGTTCGGTTCGTGACTCAGTCATTAACTGATGCTTCTATCGATCGTCGGCTGGTTTAAACTAAAATCTAAATTATATCTTATACAAGTATAAACCAAAATCGTAGCATATAATCTATGTAGACTATAGCTTGATATTTTAATATTTTCTATTGAAAAAACTAAGCATGAAAATATAAAAAAACTTATCATAGTCTTGAAATACTAATCTTGTATCATTGTTTCAATACTTTATAAAAATTAACAAATATATATTTTTTTTGTTTTTATATATATGAATAGATTTAAAAATACCAAAATTATTTTATTGAAAATACAAACAAGTTGACTCGTGAGGAGGCTCAGCTCAGCTCGATCGTTCATAAGCGAACTAAGCCCTAGCCCTCAATTTGAGATTGTTAAGATAACTAAGCCGTCTTGGTTTTAAACAAGCCGGTCTGGCCTGGCTCGGATTTTAAATGAATTGGGCCCAAAACCACCTTGGCTTAGCTTGGATTTTAACAAACTGGACCCGAGCCACTTTGGCTCTGCTCGGAATTGAAAGAAAATGTTAAAAAGTCGAGCCTGGACTCTCCGTGACTCGGCTTAGCTCAATTCATCTATAATCCAAAAAATCCGAGCTGAGACTGAGCATATCCTGGCTCAGTTCTATTAATTTTAAAGCACAATGTTTAAATAGTAGACTTTAGTTTCACATTCGAGTTATATTTGAGAAAATAAAGGGAATTTATGTATTCACATGTATAATTGAATAGTTGAATACCAATCCAATATATTTTGGGTTTGTTTATTTGGACACCTTATTATTTTAAATCAACATACTAAAATTTCTATACGGATCGTGTAGCCCTATACCCGTCGTATAGATGGGTCGTATAGCCCTATACGGGACGTATAACCCCTCTAGCAACCCCCTGAATTTTTTCTCGTAGTCAGTGTCGAAATTTTCTATACGTGTCGTATAGTCCTATATGTATCGTATAAGGTGTTGTATTGGGCTATGTGGGCGTGTAGCTTTCTGATACCCATCCTGAATTTTTCTTATTTTCAGTGGATTCGACCCTATACGCCGCGTGTGGACCCATACGCAACCTAATGGAAAGTGTGGATATATATATGGATGGTGTCTAAATACCCAATATTTTGAGAGAAGTAAAAGTTTAACCACCTGACAAACTTGTTTGTGATATCATGTCACTTTAAGTGTGAATAAATAAATATTAGAAAAACGTTCAAAACAAAATCCTATCATTTTTATATTTTGTACAATATCTGTTTTAGTGTATGTTCAAGTTTACATTTTATTCTTCTGTGACAGTATGCTTTCCAGTTTGGTAAAGCAAATGACTAGACTTTCAGCACAGTAACCCTAAATTTCCTCACTGCAATAACCTTTTACAAGACTAGAGAAAATAATAAAATGAGTAGCATAAAAACAGATTTCTCTACATCTGTTTCTTGAACAATAAGAATTCATATTCATTCCAAAAGAGTTCGAAGTAACAAATGCAATGTACGTTTTCAAGCGATATTCCGGTGATAAATGGACGTACTCTACATATTGCACAATGTTGGTTGTAATTACTTTATCGTAGAAAATGTAAAAATTACTATTGTAAAACACAAATTTAAGGTATAGTGTACATATCAAGAGTGTTTTTTGTGAAAAGTAGATTTTGAATTCTCGCCAAAGATAACTAATATATGGAGTCTATTATCAGACATAATGATAAGAGAGTCCGGTTAAAGGCAAAGCCGAAAATCGAGTGTATTGTGATGTGTCGATCCTATATATCGGTATTATTTGAATTTATAATAAGCTACCAGTATAAATGAGAAAAAATATTGTATCGAACCAACGTCCTTGAATTGGAAAACATTTGGTGTATAAACCTGGTTGGTTAAAAATTTTATAATTTAAAAAATACACTCATAATTAAATGTGGAATGAGATATGAATTATCTTAGTTGCTTAGTTTAATATTACTAAATTACGTTAGTAGTATTGAACTTATAATAAAATATTACATAATCTTCATCATGTAACTCGGACATATATAAACAATGTGTTAAATCGATCATCATTCTTAAATAAGAACATAACATTTGCGAGTGTGCTTTATTCGTATAAATTCCCCTTACGAGTATAAACTTTATTATTGTGAATTGTGATAAAAGCTATCTTGTATGAAATGAGATATTTGAACTCATTGTAACACGTAATGTCCTTGAGAAACAATCACACCTTATTGTAGATCCGACTTCTCTAAGCTACACACTTTTTTCTGTTTGATACATCTTACTACTTTCATATAAACAGATGGGAGAATTAAAAATATAAGATAGTTAAAAAAATAAAATAAGGTTAAAATGTACTTATTTAATCATTAGCACTTATAATATTAATGGTTAAAAAGCAGATTATTTGTGGGAATTAGATATTATATATAGTATTATAAACTTATGTCGATGTGTACGTTGCAATTTTAATGCTTTCAATTTTAGCCACAAAGGTTTCAAGATTGATATTCTCCACCTCTTCATTTGCCACAAAGGTTTCAAAAGTTTATTGACAAAGTTTATCTTTTTAATGCTGAGCTTACCATTTGTGACCATGTCCATTCCTGTAATGTAACCATCTGCATCTGCTCGAAAAGCAACTTGCTCTCGATCAATCTTGTCAAAGTTTTGATGCAAGTAGCCATTTCCTGTCATGTGCCTGTAATAGCCACCATCAATGATCCAATACATTTCTTTTAGTCTTTAGTTGTTCGTACACAAAAAGAGATCAATGATCCATACATTTTTTTAGTCTTTAGTTGTTCCTACACAAAAAGAGATGGATAGATTTATTATTCAACAACAATGAGTAAACCTAAAGCATAGTCTACTTAATGATTCTTTTTTTAGTCTTTTAAATCTATTTGATTTTTCACATGAAATACACAAAAAACAGTTAACAGATATATTTTTTTAAATTTATTCTATAACACTTTTTTAAGGTTTGGAAGGATTTATATAAGGATATCGGAATAAATCATATTTAAAAACATTTTATAGAACTATTTATATACTAATTAATAAAAACATTTAGCATGTTGGATTGTTTTATTTCGTTTTCTTTTGAAAAAATAATAATTTAAGCATCTATCGAAGATTTTGAAGTTGTTTCGTTAGAATTTTGTTCAGTCAATGATATTGGTTTACTCGTATGTTTAAAACTATTATCCTTTCTCTTTTGTGTTGATATTGTTTCAAGGTGTTGCGTAAAGATCATTGCGACAACGTTGATACATATGTTTTTTTTACAGCTGTTGGTCGGTAAAGCACGCAGTTATGTATATATCTAATAAAAATATTTTTTGTATAATCGTTGATCGATATACTTTTATGTTTAAACTATCATAGAATTTTAGCACGCAAATTATGTTGATGATTTATTACTCTTTTATATTAATATGATTTTTACGACGTTGTAAGAAGAACCCACAACAATACACGAGAGTACAATCCTAGTTACAATTAAAATAGGGGGTTAGCTAAACATATCACATGCCTTTTGAATTTTTATTTTGCTCTCCCATGACAACATAAAATCAAGATGATTTTTTTGTTTTTTAGTGTGAAAATAAGAAATGTAATTTATGCATAAATTGAAGAAGGGGTTTTAAGTTTTAACGAGTGAAAATCAGAGATATATAAAGAGCACATTAAGCACAAACCTTAGAATACGTAATTACAAAGGGACTGTATTGTTGTTTTTCGTCCTGTGGTTAATATTTATTATTTTTTTTCACAAAAGTCTTTTTTTTTTTTTTTGCATATGGCTCCCCAAGTTTTTAAAAAATTCATATTATCATCCAAAAACATTGACCCCATTAATTTAAAATGTTAAACATTTAAATTGACAAAAACTACCATAATCTACAAAACAAAATCTCCAATTACGTAATCATACTTGAGTGAAACTGAATCACGATATAGAGAAGATGGCAACTGAAGGTGGTGGTCTCTATTATACAACCTCTTCGTAATGGGTTTCCGACCGCCACCAGAACCGGGTCCATACTCCTCCCCCACCGATAAAACCGACAATCTGATAACTCAATCGTGTTGAAAGGTTCGAAGATAAACAGATGAAATATCTGATGTAAGTTTCGTTAATGAAATAATAACATGTAAATAGAATTTTAATAAAAATATATTAACATAGATTAAGATTTTATCTTTACATGCAAAATTACATAATTACCTCTTTTAATGAAAATGTCATTTTAAATTAACAAAATTAACTTCTCAAGACAAAAATAACCTACTTTTAACATTTTGATGTTTGTAGGAGACTATAAAAATTCATAGAGGTAGTTTGGCGAATCCATTAATCAACCTTAAAACATTCATAGTAGATTATTTATCTTTATACACAACTATGTTAAAAATTATTATTTTTTCTCTCTTTTTCAATTAAATAATACATTTTATACATTGTCATTATTTTTTTTTTGTACTTCATTTACAAACACTTTCAAAGATATTAAAAAAATTATAAGGATTAAACAACGATTTTTTAAATATACCAATCAACAATAGGATTTTCTTTATTAATCACTCACAATCACTCAAAATCATTCTATATAATATACCAAACATATTCATATCTTTTTAAAGATTTCACTTTGTTCTTTGATTTAAATAAATCCATAAAAAGTTTAAAATAGCCTATATCAATAAAACACTATATTTATAGGGTCCTGCTGGGGACACCGCATGGGGTTTTGGGGAGAAACCGGATCAAAAGGTCACGGTTTGGCCAAA
>BJCN01000270.1:0-11245 GCA_018326445.1 Flaveria brownii | reverse complement strand
ACCCGTCCTCCGCCCTACACCCTCCCTCATCAACCGCCGGAACTTCAAACTCACAGGTGATTCATTTTCTGCCCTCATTCACCTTACAATTTAGATCGATTCATCGTTATTCATCGTGTTTATCAGTTCGAATTGGTTGATTGTTGGTGGATTGTCATTCGTTTGTTGAATTGTTGATCTCAATTAAGATTCGATCGGTTTGATTGAAAGTTTTTACAATTGAAATTTGTTCTTATCAGATTCTAGTTGCCGATTCGTAAATTGACGACCTTTTCTTAAAACCAATTTAGGGTTTTATGTGAATTAGGGATAAATGCGATGTTTAACTGTTGATGTGAATTAGGGAATTTGTGATCCTTATAAGTTATATCTCAATCTGATTACATTATCTTGATGATTATTCATTATAATTTCATTTTGTTTGTAGATGTTGTGTTCTAAACCTTGAAAATGATTCACCAGAAGATGATTGTTATAATCTTGTAATGAGGGCTGAAGAGTTGAAAATGTTAGGGCCCGGGGTATGCCCACCTTCGAAACGGGCCCGAAAGGCCCGAACCGGAGGAAAATCACCCGAAACATCTGTTCAGGATGAGACTATGGAACCAGAAATCTGGAAAGAGTTCCCTGAAGATTTGTATGAAGCTGTGATTGCGCGACTCCCGGTTACAGCCTTCTTTCGGTTCAGATCAGTTTGCCAGAAGTGGAACTCGTTGTTGAGTTCCAACAGCTTCGCGGTTCAGTGTGGTCAAGTGACTCGAGCCCAGCCGTGGCTCTACACCCGAACACATGAAAATGTTAACACTGGAGCCATGTATGACCCGGTTTCAAGAAAATGGCACCACCCGAGTGTACCTGTTGTACCCACAGGAATGATAGTATTGCCCGTGGCTTCTGCAGGCGGGCTCGTTTGTTTTCTAGACATCAGTCATAGAAGCTTTTATGTTTGTAACCCGTTGACCCGATCTTTTCGTGAGCTACAGGCTAGATCGGTCAGGGTCTGGACAAGGGTGGTTGTAGGGATGGCTGCAAATGAGAAATCTGGTGGGGCCTACCAGATTATGTGGGTCGGGTCCAATGGTGAGTATGAAATTTATGATTCTAGAAACGACACGTGGACATGCCCGGGTGGCGTGCCAGCGTGTATAACACTGCCATTGTCGTTGAACTTTAGGTCACAGCCTGTGACAGTAGGCGCGTGTATGTATTTTCTGAGGTCGGATCCTGATGGGATAGTGTCGTATGACATGGAAACGAGAGTTTGGAAGCAGTTTACGGTCCCGGCCCCTGTCCACCTGAGGGACCACACGCTGGCGGAGTGTGGCGGCAGGATTATGTTGGCAGGGTTGCTGACGAAGAACGCAGCCACGTGTGTGTGCATATGGGAGCTTCAGAAGATGACTCTCTTGTGGAAGGAGGTTGACAGAATGCCAAATGCATGGTGCTTAGAGTTTTATGGAAAGCACATTAAGATGTCTTGTTTGGGTAACAAAACATTGCTTATGCTATCGCTGCGGTCTAAAATGATGAATCGGTTGGTTGGTTATGATATCGCGAGAAAAGAATGGTTTAAGGTTCCCAACTGTGTGTTTCCACACAGTCGGAAACGACAGTGGATCGCTTGTGGGACCGCCTTTCATCCCTGTCTGACCGCTAAGGCTTAGACGTGCGGTTCCCACGTAGTTTAGTATAGTAGGGTTGTTGAAGACCATAGGTTTAAAGTGTAAACCTTCTCTGCAACAACCCGATCCGACCCGACCCATTTGTGTAATATTAACCATTTGTAATAAGACGTCGTACGTGTAATACTAATTTTGTTTTATTCATACCATCTTAATAAGATATCTTCCAGTAATACAACTTCTTTGACACACTTATAGAATCACAAGGCATATCAAACAGGTTAAAAGTAGTTTAAATTGTATTTAAAATGAATGCGAAAAATGTTTAAACGAGAACTTATTTTAATGCGGGAACTTGTGAAAGTTCGTCTAGATCAATCCATTTGAATAATATTATATCAAACGTAGAAAATTATGATCTTTTATGTATATGTGTAAATTCGCAAGATTAAAAAAGTTAACATTGATGTAATTTCACTTAAACCTGCAAATACATGTTTTTTACAAAACTTACATTGGTGTTAACTTTTTTATACCCGCGAGTTTACACATATACATAAAATACGATAATTTTTTATATGTGTAATATGTTATTAAAAAAACTAATAACTTTAATTGATCTTGATGAGTTTTTACAGGTTATCGTAATAACACAAGATTCTCATTTAAACATTTTTCAAATAAATAAAATCTCTTAGTTTTATAACAAAATTGTATTACTAATCTATTGAACAAAAGTCAATGGTAGTCGACTAGGTCATTTCATATCTTAATTTTAAAAGACATAATACGTCTCAAGCGCATTTTAAAACTAAGATTCATATACATTCTTATAAAAGTTAAAATTTATAACATTACTTGTTTATAATTATTTTAGTTACTACTATAAAAAAAAGTAAATATAAGTGTATTTATTGTTTGACTTAACTACAGCTTTACATAAAATTCAAAATAAAGCTGGATCACCTAATAATCTGATATACACAGCCTTAACATATACTTTATGCACACAAAAGACCAGATTGAGAAAAAATCAAAATGAAATTTGGTAATTTTATAACAATATAATTTAAATTTTTGTAATGAGCCGGAGCGCCTCATAATTTTGTAGACACATGAAATCATGGGAGCAGGAAACATCTAAATTACATAAATCAGATTAACGAAACCTAAAATACTAATAATATCCATCTTCCTGTATTCATTGCTGATATTTTGACCCAGAATCACAAAGTCAAAATCAACAATGTTACAGTTCTTCAGGCGATTGAAATCACAACATATATAAGTACTCGAAAAAGGACTCTATCCTGTATAATAAACGAACAGCCGCAGTTACCGGACAAACTATTATGCACAGTGTCCAACCGCTTAACGCAGACTCACCCTCTTACATCCTACTCAACAACAACAATTTCTTTATCTATTTCCTTAACATCTGCTAAAATTGCCGACTCATCGTTGTCATCGTTGTTGTTGCCATTGTCTATGTTATATGGTTCTTGTAAATCGCCTATGACTTGAAGAAACTCATCAGGGGTAGCTGCAGGATCGAGTTCATGACAACCTTTGAGAGCGTTGACCGATTCTTGACCCGTCAACAAGTAAGAAGGAATTTGATGGGAAAACCGAAATATTTCACTTTCTGGGATTACCCTTGATTCCTTAGGGTTTAACTGTCTGTGAAAAACAGCCTTGAATCCTGCAACTTTCACAAATTGAGTAACTGTAAAACCCGATTCTTCATCGTACTCGTCAACTTCGACGATTTCATATTTATGTTTTACTTCGTTTGGTGTTTCTTCATTCCATTCTGGTGACCAGTTTTTATATAAAGCCCAAACATCTCCTTTCCGAGGGTAAATTTGTAGAATTCCGTGTTCTGTTTTTGTGAAGTTAACCTTGTGTGAAAAATAATTAGGGACTGAAACTGTCTCGTGTTTGCCGGTTCTAAACTCACCAAAACCAAACGGCTTTGAGAACCCGAATAATAAATCCAACTCGTTGTTGGTTTGGGAATTAAGCCAGCATACCTTTATCTTAAATGGGTCAACTGAGTTGACCTTTTGGATCATGGCATAATGCCTTGGCATACCATCATCATCATCATATGCAGCCCATACTTGGCCTTCTTTAAAACACGTTTCGCATCTTTCCCGATCAAAATTATGAAAATCAGGATCTGGGACATCGATTACAAGTGGCTCAACTGCATTCTTTGTTGACTTTCCATTTACAAAGTCAACACTACTTTCTTCTTCTTTTTGATTCTTGCAGTTGACCTCAGTTTGACCAGTTCCCGATCTCCATTCTTGCAATTTCTTCCTGATTTCATTTCTCGCCTTTTTAACTAATCGAGTTTGAATATCGATATGCGATCCCTCTATAACAGCATCAAATTCTTCTGGGTTTTTTTTAACAGAATTAAAAAGCCCAGACGATGAATACTTGTGTGCTCTTTTTGAATTCTTTTTCCTTTTTAAAGCTTCTTCTCTTTTAAGGGCTGCTTGAGCTTCTTCTCTCTCTCTTTTGACTTTCTCATAAGCCAGTTGGACCATGGTTGCAGCTTGAGAAGAAGATGCAGGAGCGCCCGTTTTGGAAAACGGGGCCCACTGAAAGTTTTGACTTGTTGACCTGTGCTTTCCCGTGTTTTTGACCTTCTGACTTTTGAAACCTTTAGTAGAAACTTTGGTAAATGGCGGTGCTGTTTCCATCGCTAAAAACGGTTCATGGCAATTCGGGCACAAAAGATTTTGATGCAAATACATTCTTAAATACTCATACTGCATTTTACATCCGTGACACACAGTCCAGAATGTCTTCTGAGTTTTTGGCTTATGTTCTTTCGGGTTACTATTTGTACCCTTTGCTGCAGCAGTTGTACTTCTTGTAAAATTGTAAAAACCGTTCTGTCCAGCTGGTGGTGCTGCTGCTGTACCGCCCTTTTGGGCTGCGTTTTGCCGTCTCTGATCATAAGCAGTTCTTTTGGTTCTATCAGAAAGCAAACTCCATGCTTCTGAAATATACTTAAATGCCCCGTCTGCTCCCACAGATTTGTTCTTATCAGGATGAAGAAATAAAGCTAGTTTCCTGTAATGCTTCCTCACAGTATCATCATCAGCCAATGGGTTTACACCAAGGATCCCATAAAAATCTGACTCGTTATTTACTTTATTTTCTGCCGCAATATAAATATCCAAAGTTGCTATCAACTGAGAAATACCATCAAGATCAGGATACAAATTTTGGGCCTTCAAAGCAAATTTTTTTGCCCCTGTAACGTCTTTTGTAGAAAACTTTATCTCGGCAATTTCTTTCGCTCTTTTAGCTTCATCTCTATTGCACTCCATTTTTTGCAACTTGAAAAAAGTATTACTTATGCCAGGTCAGCACAAAGATTATATGCTTAATTGACTCGGTCCTTTTTGTGCTTCTCCATTCAACCTTCAAAGTAAAACAATTGTGCTGAATCAGAATCTGGGATCAAACCTTATTGTAATCTATACACATGTGCATGCTTACATACGTACATGCATCACACACACACAATGCACATATATACATAAGATATAGATCTGATGCAAACCCTTTCTATCATGAGAGGCTGTGAGAAGGGTCAGGACTCAGGAGGCATTGATTGACTAAATATGTAACTTTGATTCACAATTCCAAATTTAGAGTGGACTCACACAATTGTAAATCGTGGTTACAATTTGTAAATTTGATTCACTTTTGTATAAAATATGGGAACAGGACCAAATAAAAAGAATATTTACGTATAAAATACTGTGAATCACACTTGCAAATTTATTGAATTTATGCCTTCTCACACTTCTCATGATAGAAATCTTCTTATTTGATCATGATTTTATATACACTTATATGTGTGCGTATCTATATATAGCATGCATGTATGAATGTCTATATGTGTAGATGATGCACCAACCATAGTTGTGACACTTTCTAGTAGATATCTAAAATGTGTGAATCAGATGATCAATTTTCACACACCTATGATTCTTGCATCCTTTACAACAATCAGATACAAATTTGTTTGGATGAAGAAAAGTATTTATGCTTATCTACTTAAGTTTTTAATCTGCAGATTGAGAGTGCTTATTTCAAACGATTAACCTTGGCAAATTTTAAAATTGCAAGTTTGCCCATAGGGTGGAATAACTTGCTTTCAATAAGCTGATCGTTTATTTCACTTACAGGCATAATGTCACAAACTTATCTTTCCAAGCTTCCACACGACACTTAATAGTCTAACCAAGCCAGCCCAACTCCAATATTCACATTGATTAACATGACTTATAAAAGAACACAAGATAATAAGAAACAATAACACTTCATATATTGCTTTAGAAAACACTTACAATAGACATTTACAAGTTACCTCCAGGTCCCTAATGCCAAATGGCGCCACCCCTATGGCCCTATGTATACTAGTTTCCTTCCTAAGTAATGTATTCTACAATTTTCTATTCAAGATTATTCTTGTTTTGCACAAGAGTACAAGACTTATTTACACTAGTCAAAAGACTCCCAAGGAAGTCTCCATGACTTCCCAAATAGATTCGCACCCCATTCCAAAGAACTGTCCATGAAGTTCCATGAGAACGCCTAGAATCTTCCTCAAAGGCTTCTGCCTTTTGATTCATGTAACAGGCTAGGTGTCAAAATAAGTGTGTAAATTAACAATCCAAAACACCCCTTATCTTCATTTTGTACAACCTAAATCACCCAATCCATATCTAGACAACATGAAACTGGATGCTTTATTACTGAAAGTCTGAAATGAGTAAAACATAGTGATTTGTGACTCTATGTTTTAGTAAAATAACTTATAAGTGACACAACTTTAACCTAGTTATAGTATCATGATCTAAACATTACTTAAAAATAGATTTGTGATCTCAATCATCCAGATAGGTAATGAAACTACCTAACTAGGACATGTTATTTCACCAAATACCCTATTAAATGTCCTAATTACCATTCAATGTAAGCTAGAAAGTAACAGCCATTATACTTAACATCAAATACTGCAATAATAAAAAAATGCAACATCAAGATCCATAATTTATTATCACATGTAACCACCATATCAACTTCTAATTGTACACATCAACTGTACCATAATCATGATGAAGTTAAAGCAAAAAAAGAACATTTTCAGTTAATAATCTGATCTTCACCAACTTAAAAATTGAGGTTCTATTATCATCGTAGTTCGTAAACGTTCACACACATGCTGTCTAATTCCAATTTCACTGTTCTAATTCCTTTTTAAAGACCTTTTAAGACCTGCAACAAGTTTGTATCTAAACATAACAATGTACCAAGTAGGGTATGGATATTAAGTGATCTCCAACGTATAATCTAATAAAGTAACAAAACATATCAAGAAAACATAGAAACTAAGAGCATCAACCATCAAAATCATATACATTCCACAAGCTACAAGTGTTCAATGATTTCAATTCCATGGATCAGAATTGGATTTACTAAAAAAACAATTATTCAAACTTTGTGATAAATTAACTCCAAACCAGATCTTAATTCTTGTATTCAATGCACTAAAAAACTACCTTAAACCTCTCATTTCCTTCAATCATCAAAATTGATCAGAGACGTAAAATCACCAACAACAAATTTGATAAACTAATCATGAATTCAATAACTACACAAGCAAGTAGCATTCAAAGATCACACCAAATCCGATACAACCCCATGCTCACAAAACAGTAAAGATCATAAAAACCGCTTCACATCAAACGAAACTAGGGTTTAATCGTTGATCCACGAGGACTCAAAACATCAAAATTACCTCGCAGAACATCGATCGTAACCTTATAATATGCTACAGAAACCCTAACAACTAGCAATTGGATCAAAATTAGCAAGCCAATCGACAGGCATATTGGTGGAAATGAGAGTGAAAACGAACCTAAATCGAAAACTTTTATTGAATTTGAATGAGAAGTAGATTATCATCAACAAGCCTCCATCAACGAGATGAAATATTCTATGTGTGTGTGTTCGCCCCTTTTTACTCACACAAGCATCAAAGAATATAAATTTTTGCCCAATTGTCACAATATATCATCTACCCTTGAAATTTTGCATCTTAACCCTAACCCAACTCAATCCTTGAATAACCATGGTTAACTTTAACTCAAGGTTTGGGTACCTAGGCATGGTTAGTCCATTATAAAACATGTTTTCGTGTCGTGTCGTGTGTATCCGGACATGATTAGCCTATTACGAGAAGCGGTTATCGTATTGTCGTGTCATTTCAATATTTTTATTGTAATAATTGTACAATATCATTTGCGTTAACTCTTAATTTGGCGTAATTTGTTGTGGTTATTTGGTTTTCTTTTAATCTTCAAATAGACGTATGTTTAAAAGAAAACATGAAAATGATTCTTTGTTATATATAAGATGCATACCAAGGTATTATTTATGTCGAATACAACCTGTATAGCGTAAGATGCATAAATTTTTTCATGTATCAAGTTTATGCTTGTGTTTTATCATAATATGTTAAATTGTACAAATACGACTAGTTTTATTTTTATTTATATAAAAAAGTTATTTACTAGTTACATTTATTTTCTTTGAATGTCTACCTTTTTTATTAACTTTATTCTTATGTACTTTCTTTAATGAGCTCGGTTTAAATAGTATAAGACATGTAAAGTAATATGCAATCATAAATCAAATACATAAGATATGTTAGTATATTTTATGAGTATAAAGGTAAAATCTTGTGTAAAACAGATTGCTAATAGGACGAATATAAAAACAATTGTTCTTAAATCAGAATAAAAATTTAATATACTATTTGCTAAATTACTGTTATGAAATAGACAACCCAAGAAATTGGAAATTGGAAATTGGAATAACGCTCTTAGATTAAATGGTTGGGCCTGGCTAAGGATTAAAAGTCCAATACTCATGAATCCTGAGCCCAATGCATTAGCCATTAAAGATTAGGCCCAACAAACTTAAATGGCAAGCCCGAAATTAAAACACCAATAGACAATAGTAATGTATCATGGCCCAACTTAATAAAACAGTATAACACCCCCCTTTTATTTGTATATTTATGTAGACTCTAATCTTGAATCTCCCACAATGTGTTCTTTTCAATTTTTCCCAAAAGCTAGGGTTTTGAAAAGATAGAATCATTATTCACTTTTTTTTGCCAATGGTTAAATTTAAAGTCGTTTCCAACTATTAAAAAACAAAAAAGAAAAAAAACCATTGTAACAGCTTCTGTACCTAACCCGATCCTAACCGGTTCCAACAGGATACACATCCTAGCATACCACCGGGTCGGAACCGGTCCCATGTAGGCCCAAAACCTGTGCACCCCTAGATACACCCTATAGATGAGTTCGATCTAGCTGTAAAATATCTGTTAAAGAAGTAAAGAACTTACGTATTTTTTACCCGTGGGCCGTCACCCAACCCTCAATAACACCTAGTTTTGCTTGGGGTCATGATTGGCTCATATGGTTTAAGCCTATTAGACTTCAACCCAAGCCCTTCCTATAAATGGGCTGGATCCCCAAATCTCCCTCTACTACTCTCTAAACTTCTACATATATACATATACATTACATACCAATATATATAGCAATTATACATCAGAAACTGATCAGACCATAAAAGAAGACCTCTGGACCCTTCTAACAAGTTTTCTATGCGCACAACTCAATCCAAAACAAAGTACTAGCGTGTTGGATCGATGTCGCAACATCATTTTTCCAAGCACTTACCATTCGTCTTCGGACTAGTGTAATACGAATAAAATATTAAATGGACTAAAGAAGAGCATAATTAAACAAGGATTAGCTATTCAGGTAACAGTGAAGTGGAGATTAGAGACTATTTATGCTACTTACAGTTATACAAAACACCTAAATACCAAAGCAAACTAAAGTCAACGTGTATATATACAAACAGAACTGTAAACACTCGACATAAATTAGGCCAATTAGTAAGAATAAAAATAATAATAATTTCTTCTACATATTCATTACATCACCTTGAGAAGTTGAGGCTGCTTCACTCTCCAGAACTTCACGTTCAGCCTGCATCATAGACCACCAATAACACAGGCTAGTTACCAAATGTCGAAAAAAATTTTAGTGAAAAACATGTTGGTTCAAGTTACACTTACCGTCAATTGGTTAGATGGTCTAATACAGGGTTGTAAACAGACCGAACAAACACGAACGAGGCTTGTTCGTGTTTGTTTGTTCAAGTTTAATCTAACAAACACGCACGAACACTTGAAAGAATAAATTTTCTTGTATGTGTTCATTGTTAAAACATACATAACACATTGAAAAGTCAACCTGACCACCCCATCTGGAGTTGGGTTGCATTTTAAGGTGGAACCCTCCTAAATTGTTTTATCTAAGTACTGTTCCATAGTCATAGTTAAAGCATTAATGATTTGTTTAAAAGATGTTATCTTGCGTCAACAAGACCCGCCCTGGTCCATTTTGACTGGTACTAAAAACTCATATCAACCTGAGCCCTTTTGGACTATAAAATGTAGAGGACCCACCTTGGCTTGCCGGAACTTTTGAAGCATACGACGGTACTGCTGGCGGGCCGGTTGGGAGTCCACCATAGAAAGCACCCGTGAGACCGCTTCATCAATAGAAACATCCACCTTTTCCTTCCGGAACACTTTGACAATATCTTCATCTTCGCTCTCATCAAGGGCTCCTAACTCTTGTTTAAATCCCCGTAAGCCTACTCCCTTACGGCGCCACCTCAGCACGATCTTTTCAACTACACCAACCGCCCAACAGAAAACCTTGTAGTTTTTCCTTACTTGGTGACCTCTTACATGAGCCTGCAAACACCAAAAAAAATGAGAACAAGCAGAAGAGGTCCATCAACTTTTTAAACCAGGTAAGACAATATAAATGTGGCAAGTAAGACAATTATACTTGTTAATGGGTCAAATAAATAAATAGCTTAAAGAGAAATGAGTGAAATGGGTTGAAAGCTACCCAAAGTGTATTTTTAATGTACATTTTATTATTGTAGTAATGTAGTTTTTGCAACTATTTTAACACGCAACTAATTACAAAGTTTCTTAAAAATGGACAAAAAAGTGTTGGGGGTTAGATGCAGGTAAATTGCTAACCATGAAAATTTTGTGTCGGTTTTTCTTGTTGCCTATGCCTTTTATAGCATTTTTGTGATTTTCATCATAATACGTAGGACTCTTGATTAAGGTAAAGAAAGAAAATATAAACATGACAAAATGGAATCATCATATGCGGAAAAATCACAGGTGCCAGCATTTCGTGATTATCAACTATAAACAACCCACACCCATTTTGACCAGGTACCCAACGCGCCTGAGAGAGAAAGGGAAACACCTGTATTTTGACTACTTTCTGGCGAAGTGCAAGGAAGTCCTTACGGCCCTTCCATCCTCGATATTTCTTCTGAATAGACAAAGCCGCGTTATTATAATTTCCATTTCTAAAAGTCAACTTTGAAGCTGCTGAAAGTCCTTCAATGTCACTTAGAGTTATGCCATATTCATCTCCACTAACATATGATTCCTTTTCTTGTCTCTT
>BJCN01000246.1:0-11212 GCA_018326445.1 Flaveria brownii | reverse complement strand
GTAAAAACCTTCAAGAGAACTTGATAACCAAGGAATCCATTCATTGGTTACAATGGAATAAGAAAGGAACACAAGACGACAAAATAAATAAAGCCAAACATTGGCAGAAGGTCAGAACAGCCCCCAAAATCCCCAAGTCAACTACAAAGACAAATCACTTTAATTCCAGTCAGAAACCCTTTGCACGAGAAAGGTATAAAACCCCTGACTAGGGGATTTCAGGCTCATGTCTTTGACTACAGACTTCCAAAAATAGAACCATGTCATGTTCTGCTTCCATCCACAAACACTATAAATACATCTTCCATTCCATGGGCAGAAGGGACATTCTCAGATCACTCACACTCCACTTAGCTATTCACTAATTAATCCTTTCAAATTCTCTCAATATATATACTTATTCTCACGCCGGAGTGTGGTCTCGGGGGGAAAACCCTTTCTGCCCGAGGCGAGGCTCACGATGTTGTTTTTGTCTCACAGATACTTTGCTCATCCAAAGGCCAAGCCCAGCTGAAGTCCGGATCCAGTTCCAGCCTGATCCTTGACATTCTGCTCAGCCAAAGCCAAGCCCAACCGCATCCTGCTTCCCAACAGTCAAAGTCGGGGCCAAGTTCCTGCCTGATCTTTGGTAATAACCTCATTCTCGCAGTGCTCCCAAACCTTAACCCCTTGATTAGGATTTGTGTTGCAACATATGCCAAAAGAGGAAACTTTGTGAGTTACACCCATAGCACGCAAGGTAAGAACCAAGGGTAAGGAATGAGTTGATTACCTAAAGAAAAAGGGTAATAGTCGGGAGAATTAAGGCAAGAAGCCTTAAATTACACCTTTAATACCTTAGAAAGAAATAGAATTAATATCAAATGATGTCTAAATTACCATATGTTCACATTAGTATCGTTAGCCCCTGAGCCCTTTGATTGCAATAGTTAGTGCTCAGGTAATTTTGGTTGTGAGAGGGATTAGTTGTCAATGACAATTACAAGTACCTAAGCATAATGTACAATAAATAAACAGTTACACAATGCAAATATAATTTCAACAGTTACGCCATGCAAAAATAATTTCAACAGTTACGTCATGCAAAAATAATTTCTTCTCTACTTATTCATTGATGATAATTTTTTTATTTTTTAGTAATTATACAGTTTATTAAAGTTTTCTATTTGTAATGGTTTAGATAACACACATGCTTATAAGTAGAAGTGGTAAATTTTGACACGACTGAAAACACGACACAAAAATAATTAGGTTTTGGGTTGAAATAACTATCATGTTTAAATAATAGGTCGTGTTCGGGTTGATATGTTTAACATTTTTAGTTAAACAAACAGGCCGATCCACTAACTCGTTTACGACCCATTTAACATGTTTTTTTTACTAACCATCAACCCGATTAACAATTTACAACCTAACTAAAGTCTGCTAACCTACAACCTTAACACATAAATGAGATAAATAAACATTCACCATCCATGTATACATGCACATGCATGGCTCCCCTATATTTTAGAAAGAACACCAATATTCCCTCTCAAAAACTCATGTCTCTTGTTTCTTCTTCTTCTTCATCTCCCCATATCCCCTCACCTTCTTCTCCTCCTTCGATTCCTTTCGAATGGCCGACCACCATCGTCAAGCCACACACATCAAATGGATTCCCTCGAGGGCGGTCACCGTCGTCGCGCTTCATCCACTTGTTGTACCACACTCTACGCTTGGGCCTCCTTCCTCTTCTGGACCATCATAATCTTCCTCCTAATCTTCGGTATCGCCTTCTTCGCTTTCGTTAGATCAAATCTACCGAAAGTTAAGGTCCACAGGCTTGATGTTTACAAACTCAACGTGACCAAACCAATGAACAACCACAAAAACACACATTTAACAATTGATGTTCTCATCATGGTCAATGTGACCAACAACAACAAGAAGACGACGTTAGTTTATGGGAAGATGGACGTGGAGACGAAGATTGAGGGGTTCAAGTTGCCGAAGGTCCGGTTGGATGGGTTGAGGCAGAATGCAATGACGACTAATGATTTGAAGATCCACCCGCGAGAGATGCGATCGCGGGTGAGTTATGATGATGATGATGATGTGAAGGAGTTGAAGATGACTGCCGATCATCATGAGCTGGTGTTTAGTTTGAAGATGAAGGGGAAGATACAGTTTTGGTTCAAGGGTCGGGTGATGAGTGATTTAAATCTCAAGGTTTCGTGTGAAGGTGTTGAACAGTCTCAGATTGATCTAGCGATTGCACATGAATGCAATGTTAAATTAGAGTTGTTTAAATAACTAACATTAATCACTCGATCTCAAAGAGTTGGTGTTCTTGTTTACTTATGGGAATTTGAGTAGTTGCACGCGATCCGCCCGATTAGGTTTGATTTAAGGTTTAACGTTTAGAGTTTAGTTTCCTAGGATTTTGTTTAGTTTTGTTTGATAGATATAGAATCTGGTTTCTTGTCTTTAGTCTTGTTTGTTTGTATGTTTCTTAAGCACAACGATAACGAGCCCATTTTCTATAATAAAATCATTACATATGTGATGTATGTTTGATGAGAAATAAACTAATTACAATGTAAATAAGTCCACGTCTTTAACTTTCCAAGAAAGCAACTATCCTAATGACATATGTCATTCAAAATAATAGTCATAATTTCATATATGTGTAAGGCAACCATTGAAAATAAGAGTTACATTTAAGTTTTAGCAATGCAACCCTTATACCCGAAGTTGCAAAAATTTAATAGAATCTGTAACGTCTCAGTAGAAAAATCCCATTTGAGTAAAAATTATAACTTTGAATAAAAAGGTTGAAACTTCATTAAAATTTTACAACTTTTTTTGTAAAATACGGTTGACTTAATTTTTTTAATACAACCTTTTTGTTGAACCAAGTTGAATTAGAGTAAAATATAACTTGCTTTTAATGTTCTCTACTAGATTTATGTTTCCATACTTAAAATTTGTATTTTTAGGATGAAATTATAACGTTTATGGGGTTACCTGGTTATATAATGTGTATGATTGATGTTGCATGGAACCCTGGACATTTGATGCTTTTAATACTTAGAAAATAGACCAAATTAGTAAGAAATGGAACGAGTCAAAGATCAGAAAAATATACAGATAAGTTTTGGTCATCCTCACCTAGTAATGTTACCTTACTTGATTGTCTTTATAGCTGATTTTCAAGGAAATTAAGTCATCTACATGCGAGCATTGTTCATCAAATGTAATTTCCTTTATCCGAATTTGAACAACTTTGGTAAAATGTTAAGCAAACTGATCAATGGAATATGTTTTAATCATCCAAATGTGCCCCTAGTTAATCGCATGTGCCTAAACTTTGAATTTTGATGGGAAAATTTGTGCTCACCTGCATCTTAATCATTCAAATGTATTAGAAATGCTTACCCTAAGTCTAGTCATCCGCACCTAGGTAAGGTTTCCTATATGCGACCAATCACCCATACTTGTTCTTAAAGATTCGTATCTAGCCAAGCTTAGAGGGCGTGACACCCAACCAGGGTGATCAAGGAAATTGATACACTTACATCAGAAACAAATTGACTTTTTATTTAAAACTTACAACATTCTGAGTACGATACATTATTTATTTATAATATCAACAAAAAGAACTTCTAGGGCTTCTATTCCTATTTCTTCATATCATTCTAGGGTTGACTGACTTATTACATGTGACATGTATACTCAAAATGATGTCAGCTATATGCTAGTGAGCTCATGTTATTCAAATTACAACATAATTGACATGCATGCAAACATAGGATGTGATATTTTGGGCCAGGAACAACATGTGCCAATCATGACCTTTTCAAAACAACCAGACTTATCGGACCCCCAACCATCATATAGGTATGGTAGTGACATGATGTATACAAGGAACCCTATACTATTTTCAGTCAGTTCTGATACATCTCATTAAGCATATAAGGATCCCAATATACCCCTATCAATAATTTCACATTAACAACATGCTTCTATATTGCTGATTTAGACAGAAGGAGTTTACAATCATATTATTATTAATAAACATAATAATTCACCTGTTTAACAATTACTCAATAGTTAAAAACTATTACTTGTTGATATTGTAAATAAATAATATATAATACTCAAAATGTTGTTAGATTTAAATGAAAATTCAGTTTGCTTATGTTGTAAGTGTATTAATTGTGCATAATCACTTAGGTTAAGGTGGAGTGCCATACTTGGTATCAGAGTCACTCATGGCTTCATGATGGTGGGGCAAACCTTATCGAGGATGGTAAGTCCCCAGGCTCATCGAGTACGATAAGTCCATAATGGAATCAATTATGGATAGGAGAGATGCTGCGTGCATAATGTCATGCATCTCATATAACTAATGCGTTTTGGATGCATTGACTGTGGATGAAAGAATAATTCCTCAGTTAAGTGGTATTGGGTGACAACAATCCAGGGTTAGGTGACCCTAGGAAGTTTTCACCCAAGCAAATCCGTTAGCTTCTAATGGATAAAACGGATAATATTGATTTTATGAGGGTCCAATTGTTTGTTAGGGAGGTAACTACCCATCCTTTGTAACTCCCATGAGGATACTCAGCCGAAATAAGGCACTTAGAACAGTCTACCCCTATGAACATTGACAAAATACATGACTTGTGACTCGTTTAAAAAATAACACAAAAAAAAACTCGCTCAAAATCGGCTCGTCTTTAATGAGCTGAGCTTGAGCAAAGTTTAGCTCGGCCCATGGCTCTCTTGTAGCTAACTTGTTGGCTCACCCATTAGCTCATTTATATTAAAGTCTTAATAATAAATTATATAATACATATATAAGGTAAATTTATGACATAGCATTTAAATAAAACATATATATTTGATCATTTTGGATTTTCTATTGAAATAGTATGTATAAAAATATAATATTAAATATGATCATACTCTTTGAAATATCAATATTGTATCATTGTTTTAGTGACATAAACTAATCAGATATAAAAATACGTTTTGTAATTTCTAAGAAAATCAATAGCTATATGAAAACCAAATAAAATCATGGAATTTAACGACATAATTTATATTTTTTTTATTATTTTAAATTTCAAAAGAGTATTTAAGTATTTATTACATATATCTTGATCATAGGTATAGGAATTAAGAGTGCTACGTATACGTAACACTATGTCGAATACGTAACACTATGTCGAATGAAAAATTGTTACATATACGTAAGCTACTTGTGACGTATATGTAACAGTTTTCATTTTATCCCTCCTCTATCACTACTACAAAAATAGTGTTTAGAGGCAGTGAATTTAATTTCTAGAAGCCATTTCTAATCGTCTTTAAGAATATCGTCATTAAAAATCAAATTTATAGGGGTGGTTTACATCAAAGGCTATTTTATGGGGTTTTTTCAGCGGTCAACGAGATGGTTTGGAAGGATTTTTCTTGGTGGTCTATTGGAATTTTTAGGGACGGTTCCAATAGAATTCTTGAAGGGTGGTTTTAATGGGATTTTTTAGGCGGTTTTATTGGGATTTTTAAAGACGGTTTTAGTGGATTTTTAATATTAATTGTTATTATTTCTAATAGAAATAATAGTATTTATGTATAATTTAGAGTGATTTGAACTGCTAGGAAATGTGTTATATTTTAATATTTATGTTATTTACAATATTTTAACATCAACAACCTATCAGGTTAACCATCATTATTAATTCAAAAACAAAAAACATCATTCTAAGCGAAAACATAAAACCTATAAATTTATAAAACACAAATCAAACCAATTTCTAAACCAATTAACTAAACACAGTACCTAATTAATATAAGAGTACCATATGTTTCAACAAGAAATATTTAGTTTATATAAATCTACCACAATATGAATAATTTTAACACATACGAAATTAAGAGTTTTCAGGATATACATTTCTAAAAAGCAACGCCATTAGGCTACTCATTAAATCATTAAAATTTCTTGTGTCAGATAACTTTGGTCTAGCCAAATTTAAAAAGAAGTTAATAGAAAAAAGCTACATTATATTTATACACGTAAATAAGTGAGGGCATTCCGAGAACAAACTACAACATAAACTGGTTGAGAAGGTACTCGAATCATCACCCGTACAGTCACATTTGTCATGACCATCCTTGAATAAATAGCTACTTATCATATCTTCTAAACCAAGTGTATCTTGATACAATGTGTCGACCTTAACAACTCTTATCCAACTCCAAGTGAAGCTTAATTATTCCACTTACTTCTTATGTACTCTTTTGAGATATTGTTCCGTTTTTGTTTTTGTCAAGAGAGTACAATCGGGGAAAATATCCTTTAGAGGCACAAGCCTGAACTAAAGCTGCTTCTAAAATCTTGTGTAATTTCCATACCTGATTTTCTTCACCGGAGTACTCAAACAAAACTTTCATAACTTTGCCAATGCAAGACCAGGTACCTTTTAAAAACATTTTACCTAGATCTAGTCATAATTAGGGTTGTAAACGAACCGAATCGAACAAAAAAAAACCTTGTACATGTTCGTTCATTAAGAATTGAACGTGTTTATGAACGGTTCATGAACACATAACCGAGTGAAAAATTTTGTTCGTTTTCATTTATTAAAAAATTAAGCTTGTTCACAAACACATAACCGAATGGTTCACGAACTCATAGCCGAACAGTTCATGAACACAAACAGACATATATTATTTAAAAAATAAAACTCAACATTCTTAATCCAGAACTTAGATATGAGCATCTTAAATAAATATAAAGTTAAGCACTTATTATAATGATTATCTACATGGTTATGAAGGAATATATTATCGAACTTTCACAGACAAACAATTATTAAGTATTTATGTTACGATGATTAAAAATAAAAAAATTATAAAATATATATAGATTAGGTTGCTTAATTAAAAATAGATGTTACCAAATATATAAATATTTAATGAACGAACATGAACGAATTAACATGAACGAATGTAAACAAAATCTAAACACAGTATCTTACTCAACGTACATTAAGATAAACGAATACCTTACTGAACGTACACTGACACAAATGAAAGAACACGATCTCTATTCATGTTCTTTCGTTTAACTCGGAACTTTTTGTTCGTACTCGTTATTTATTAAACGAACGAACGTAAACGACTTCGTCGAACGATTCACTGAATTTTCGGTTTGTTTATAGCTCTAATATAGTCCAGATTCAAGAGTATGAAAATTACTTGATATGTTAATACAAATGACAATGTTTTTATAGTAGTTAAGTAGTACTATCAACTAACAAGTAACTAACTCGATGTAACCAACTCTATATTATTTTATTCTCATGTTCCCCTAAACGTTGCGTCGACATTAGCTTAAAGAATATAAAAAACGTATGTGGTCAAAGTAACATTCTTTCACGAGAATTGGTGGTTGTTTTCTGTTGCCAGACCCAGCCCAAAAACTTTGATTATGAGTCTATTTGCATTCACAATCATTATCATTATCATTTCATTATATTATATATATGGGTCGATCGCTCAAAAAGTAAATAATATTAAAATAGCAATTTAAATCAACAACCTGGTGACTGGTGGGTGCACCAACCCTTGGCGCCCAGTTTTTTACTTTTCTAATTTGTTTTTGACATATGATATTAATTGATTGGTTCTTTAGGTTTTTTTTCATATAAAACTTATCTTCTTAAAAATTTAACATTATTTGATAAAATAAATAATATAAATGTATCAGAAGGATATGGATCAAATGTTAACCATTGTTTATTGCGATAACCCATTAACCCAACTTGTGGTCCACAGCAGGCCACGTCGCCACTGTAACTTAGAGTTACAGTGGTAAAACTAGTGGTCCAAAACGACGTTAATTTTTTTTTAAAAAAAATATAGCAAGACTATACTCAAATTAAAGATATTAAAACGATCTATTTAATGGTGTAATTTGTTTAAAAAAAGTTAAAAACGTTATAAAAAATGGTGGAGTTTTTTAAAAATGGAGGGAAAATCGTTATATCAGTGGTGTAACGCGATGTAAATGTTAGTTACAGTGGTGTAAGTGTTCGTTACATTAGAGTTAACGGGTTATCACAATAAACAAGGGTTAACAAAGGAACCTTACCCAGTATCAGAATTTATAACTTTTTTTCTATATAAATATTATACAATATAATATACTTCCATAACAATATAATTCCATGCATATTCACTTCCAATTCTCTTTTCTTTAATTTTTTCCGTCTTCATACTTTCTGCCATGAATAATTACGATTATAACTTGGTTTATCATTTTTATTAGGCGTGTTTGATAAAAGTAAACTATTTTTCAAATTTATTTTTTTTTCAAAAATATATATATAATAAATAATTTATTCATTTCAAAATAAAATAAGTATTTTCAAAATGAAAAAATAATTATAAGCCATAATTATTAAAAGATATGTTGGGTTTGGTTGTGAATAATCGAGTCAAATTATGTTTGGTTTAATCTATAGGTGAAAGAAAGAGAATTGGTTATTTAATGTAAGGTTAAGCTGGGTTGAGAGTAGCCAAATTGTCGAGGCTAAAGTTGTTTTCATTAATTTGTATACTTTGTAGGATTTATAATGTAATCTTTATCTTTATATTTATATTTATAATTTAACTAAAAATCACAATCTCTCAAATTTATATATCATTTTCCAAAAACTTTTCACATATCATTTTTTATCTTTATCTTTATATTTTTTAATTATTTTTTTATATTTCTTTCTTTTACAATACCAACTACTAACTATTTTTTCTTATTATCTTATTTTTTTAAATTTGATTTTTAGTTACTTTTATAGACATTTGATTATCTAGTTATTTTTTTAGGTTTCCGGTTAATTAGGAATTTGAAATTATAATAGACAATGAAATTTAAACATATTATATCTTCAACGTAAGACATGACGCACCAAAATAACTCCATATAACGCGGTCTCGTTTATTGTTGAGAAAATAGTAGTCACTGATGTTCGATTAGATCTTCTTGAAACGATGATGTGTTGAGCTATCTTTAATATGTTTATGATGTTGGATAAAATCCATAAATTGAGTTGTATGATTACCTGACAATTCGGGGAGATCATCATCAAGTTGGTCATACTCAAAATTAAAATTGTCAATGTCACCACATTCATATTCAATGATCATATGAAGTAAAATAACACATGCTTTCATAATATTTGTTAGTGCCTTCACCTTAAACATTTGGGAAGGTCTTCGAATGATTACAATTATTGTTTGAGCACACCAATCACTCGCTCCAGATCTTTTCTAGCGGATTTTTGTTCTTATTCCTCTTAGTGATGGGATCGTCTTCACAAAAGTTTACCACTTAAGATAAATACCGTCAGCAAGGTAATATCCCATAGTATAGCACGACCATTCACTGTGAAATTAACCAGAGGAGCACGCCCTTGGGAAAGTTTTGTGAAAATAAAAGATCACTCTAGCATATTAATGTCGTTATACAGTTTGTAAGCTGCAAAAACAGTCTTAATAGTGCATTTTGAGAGCTTTCAAAACAACTCTAAAAATGTAGTTTGGGGGATGCCAAAATGCTGTCAAACTTGCACTTTGAGCCGCTAAAATGTTGTCAAAATTGCATTTTGTGAGCTACCAAAACAGTCTCAAAAGTAGAGAAACGCTGTCAAAAATGCAATTTGTGAGCTACCAAGAAGTTCTAAAAATGTTGTTGGGGGCTGCCAAATCACTATCTAAACTGCAGATTGTGAGCTGCCAAAAGAATGGACATAAAGTGATTTGTTTTCTACTTATTCAACCCGTTTGGAGGAAAAATGAAACTTAACAAAAATTATCATTCTATCTCATTTCATATACTCCAAATTTTATCATAAGGGAAAATAATTCAACTAAATGCTGAAGTTGTAGATGATTTCTGTCAATTTAGTCAAATGCCTCAAATTTATAACATGTTAGATCAAACTTTCAATCCTTAAGAACTCAAATCAAGAACATGTTTAGCAATTGACTTATAGGCATCTACATCACATTTGTCAATTTTGCATCTTTACTTGAAATTTAGCACTTGAATTTCAACAAACAGAAACCCCAAATTCATTAATCTTTAATAAGCAATGCACATTACAATAAAAAAAACATTCAAAATGATAACTAATTCCCATTAGGGGTTGAATAATATGTATAGAGCCATTATAATATGCACTGCAAGTAGTAAGCAATCAAACTTTCAGAGGCCAAGAACACATTTTAGAAACCAAGGACACAAAATGTCACACATAATTGGTGGAAAAAGGAACAACACATGTCTATAACTTTAACCATTCAAACCGATTATTAAATCTTAATCATCTTACAACGATCGAGTAGAAATCAACTAAAAATCAACCAAAACAAATCAAATAGAGTGACGATCATATGAACAAACACCCACATGTAGAATCCAGATTTGGAGTCTAGTCAGGTTCAAATCCAAACGAAATTCAGAAAATAACGAGTTCGAGTGAAATCAACATGGTTTAGGTGCTTACAATTGTTATCCTGTTTATTATAAGGAATATTCAATCAAATATTATTTTAGAATATCATCTTATAAATAATAAGTTTTATATTTAATTATTTTATCTTATACAACCCGTGTATTATACGGGTTTACTGAACCTAGTTGGCAAATATACCAATCTAATATAACAATCTTAAATGTGGTTGTCAAATTTTAAGGAAAATATGTAATTTAAAGAATGGGATGAAGAGCGATTTTGTTGGTTTTTTAAGGTTTGCCTTATAATATAAAGATAAGGTTAGATATACCAAATTCAATGTGAATGCTCTAAGAGTATCACATCCTATTTCTTAAAAGTTTATAAGTGAAATCCTTATATTATATGGTGTAAGGCCCCATTCCCGAGCACCTCACAACTGGTCATCATCGCACATAAAACATATAATTTCATTAACTTAGATAAAACATGCAGCGGAAACTGTGAAATAACTTTTCATTTTACTATGAATGCTTTTGCAAAGTAATACAACTCTCATTACAAAATATTGTTTGTTTGCATTACAATACAAAAACATTATACAAAAGAATGCCATCCCAAAAGAGCCGAGTAGCCGTCTCGTGCCATCCTCAGTAACACTACCTGCCAACTGGAAACACATAAAAAGTCAGCGTTGC
>BJCN01000232.1:0-16125 GCA_018326445.1 Flaveria brownii | reverse complement strand
CATCCTAAGGTTAGGGTTTAGACCAAACACATTAATAAGAAAACCCCAACAAACAAAGATGTCAATAAACCCACAAATTACCAAATCTGTTGTGGAAACCAAAGCATCACCGATGGCCTCAGATGAAGATGAAGCCATCGTCATCGACACAATGAGTAAGAAAACAGAACGGCGAACAACACACAAACCTAACCATGCATCTATCGTCATGGACCTCGGTATCAAAACAGTACAGTCTCAGATGCATCGTTCATCGTCGTCAACCTAAAAAGGCTAACTTGGAGTGGCCTCCACTTCGGCAACGATGCTGAAACGGAGAGTTGGCCAAGAATAGACCGGCTACAGTCGGACGCCACCAAAGGCGGTCCACACGGACCACCGGTGGCATCCAACAACACCAAAGGAGGTCCACAGGCAGTAGATCTGAAAACCATAAACGGGTATCCGTTAGATAAAGAGGCTGAAGGAGAAACCACCAGCATCACCGCCGTCGAATACGGTCTCATATGAATTGTTCATCATCATCATCGATCCAACCAGTCAACCTTAGACGATTGAGAGAGAAAGATAGACGCCAACGATTGTACAGCAAGCCGAATACGGCGTCGGCGACACAAAAATGCCCAAATCATCGTCATCACACCTTATCTCCATCCTAAAACTCCCAAGTCGTGGTGCGTGCAGCGGTTATCCGGCAAGCCGACGATGGAGGCGGCAACGCACCCACCCTTTCTCTCTCTAAGACCGTCGGCCATCACCAAGAACATATCGGGAAAATGAAGGAGGCTGCGGGTCTTAAAGCAAAACACAACACTCAAGAAAAATAACACCACACCCAAAGAAAATATGAAATACCAAATTTACCCCTGACACTGTTCATTCCGTTCTTCTATTAATATATAGGGTAATAGTTATATTAATTATTAAGTGTTGGTTTCAAAGGATGAAAACTAAACCGAATAAAGAGTTTCGTATTTTGATTCCACGTTGGAACCAATCGATCTCCCCTCCTAATTCGGGTTGTTGATCGGGTTTTTAATCGGATTTCGGGTTCGTTGAGTCGGGTTCATTGGGGTTTTTTGATGTTGGAATCCTACCCGAATACCGACCCGAATAAAGCTCAGGTTTATCGGTAATCGGGTTTTGGTGATCGGGTCGTTTTATTCTGTAATTAGGTTCCTAATTGGGCTATTAATTGGGGTGTTAATCAAATTATACTTTTAGGTTTGTAACGTTTAATTTATCCCAAACAAAAATTTTGTAAACATCAAAATCAAATTTTAAGGTAAAAATTGGAACTCCTAATTAAATTCAGTGTAAGTAATCATCAATAGTTTAATTGGCAACGAATACAAATAAATTAATTGCCATAACAATTTCATAAATTAAATTTGAGACGAAGAATGTTTATATATAGAATAGCAAAAACATATAGCCAAGATAAACCAAAATATTATTAATTAGAGTAGACTTGAATATATTTATTGCCGACGATTGCCGAATACTGATTGAAAGTTACCGTCGTTTGACTCTGCAATCCTATATCTCAATTGAAAATTAATAATGATAATAAATAAAACATAGAAAAAAATATAATTCAAATTTGATAAAGATGTAATCATAATACGAATATATGGAAACTAAATATAAAATTTTTTGATTGTATTCTCTTATTCGGGTTAATCGGGTTGACCCGAATAAGAGAAAAACGTATTCAATTACCGACCCTAAAAAGTTTATCGGGTTCAGGTTTACTTTTTAATCGGGTTCGGGTTTATCGTGTACTATTTTAATTGGGTTCGGGTTTATCGTGTACTATTTTAATTGGGTTCGGGTTGAGTCAAGTCGGGTTCGGTATTCGGGTTCGGGTAAAAATGAAACCCCTACTCCCAATCATTTCATCCTCTTCCAATGTAATATATAGATTTATATATAATTTGTCATAAATTCACCGGTTAATTCGATGAAGAAAAGTTGAACCATCGTTGAAACAAGACGTGACTCGCCTTCCTGCATATGCACTCTCTCATCACCATCTTCATCTCCGTTGCCCACAAATTACTCTTCCAATGTAATATATAAATACAGTTATGACAGCAAAAGGCTGTTAGCTATTTCATAAACAAATAATTTAAATACTAAAAACTATATTACTGAAATAATAAACTTGAGCCATAACAAGCTTTAATATAAAATAAATAAATAAATGGCTTCGCCCGGGTTCGAACCGGAGACCTTCAGTGTGTTAGACTGACGTGATAACCAACTACACCACGAAACCTTTTGGTTTAATTCTCATATTAATAACTATTTATCCGTTTTCTTACGAATCGACCTTCCTAAATTTTAAGCCACGGTGCTAGAAACGAGTTTGAAAGCGTCTTGATATAATGGCTCGAAGAAGATCTAAACTTGATTTTAAAGCTTGGATATCTTTTTTTTCTTTGGATATCTCATTATACATAGTTATAATTACGTTTGATTAAGTAATTTTGATTTGTGCTTGTGAAAACTATTTCAATAATGTAAGAATCAAGATCGATTCAAGTTCCGGATAAAATATATGCATTTGAACCATATCTAATATATAGATATAGCAGATTTGATTTGAGAACTTCCAAATATCCATTAGTAGTATGTTGAACACCGAATAGTCAAATTATGTTTAGGTTAAATTGTTCTATCGTATTTCCTTATAACAAACTTCATTATGCAACGTACTGAATTTTTTGGTTTTAAAGCATGAATTTTAATGGTGGGTTACACAACTATAGAAGCTAGATCACACAATCGTTGGCTTGGATTGTTAAATAAACTTCTTCCCGAGAATGAATCACACAAACTATGCAAGTTTGATTCACAAACCGGTGCCTTCAAAATGTTAGTTCTCAACAAATTTCTCATATGATTTTCTAAGTTGAAAACTTTATGTATTCATTAGGATTTTAAGTGTATGATGTACTCTTTTCAAGCAGGTTGTCACACCTAGCAAACTAATTATATGTTTCTAACTCAACAGCCAAAACAGTCTCTGTAGAAACACAAAGTTGTACCCAGTTTTTCATTCATTGAGCATTAAACACCGGTTATTAATCATAAAACTCGCATTGTCACATTGAATAAAAAATATCACCAGAAGTTAATTTAAAAAAGAAAAAAGATAAAGAGAAATTATAGTACAACATACATCAAAATCCCATCACCACTTAGCACTCTAATATGGTCGATGCCTGCTTTTCTTGCGGTTTTTGGGTAATCTTTCAACCAATGAAGTTGATATCCATGATTGGTTAATATCAGCCGACTCATCGGATAACCAGCAACACAAGCGTCCATCTTCACCACCTGTCCACCCGAAAATCCCTTGTGTTTGGTTAATTCCAGTTTTCATGGCTGGAGAAGCTAACACACTCCTAACGACACCCGTATGACCACCATGAAGAACAGCTTCTGGAGATAGAATTGATCTCATTCCTCCTTGAT
Source organism: Flaveria brownii (assembly GCA_018326445.1). NCBI lineage: Eukaryota > Viridiplantae > Streptophyta > Magnoliopsida > Asterales > Asteraceae > Flaveria > Flaveria brownii. The sequence goes on along the minus strand of BJCN01000232.1, from coordinate 12,642 downwards.
AGGCTACCGGAAAGTAGCCCAAACTGCCGCTATTTGTGCCGCCTATAACCCATAAACGGTCATCCACGGCCGAGTAGTGACAGTCAACAAAATAGTCAACCTGCATATTTAAGCAATAGATGATGAATTCGCATAACCAAAGCATAATAGTTTCTTTGCAACAAAAATCGAACAACAATTGTTTAAAGAGGAGTCATTAATTTTTCTAAAAGTTGAAAGTGCAAGGTTGTAATGTTGCTTACATGATCTAGAGCCCAACTATTAGAGACCAAGGGGCGTGCATCCTCGAAATTGGCTTCGAGTCTTGAATCATTCAAATCCCAGATACTATAACAGATAGCATAAAACAGCAACAAAACATTAAATTTCCTAAAAAAACTGTTAAGGACGGACAAGGTAAAGATCAAGGTACCTTAAAGTTTCTATGTGAGTTAAACACCACAGCTTTTCATATTTCCTGCCAAAAAGCCCCACCTTTCCAATCGATGTCCCCACATTAATCACCTTTCATAACATTGGTTTCGTTAGTAGAATGATATCAAACTTATTATTGATGCCAAAACGATTAAGAAGTTTCATATTTCATTAAACAAGCAATTAATTACACTAAACTTACTGATTCCAGATGATCGTCATCGTTGATTTCTCCACTGGTATCAAATGTACAAATTAATCCATCAATAGAAGCAGATACAAGCTTATTTTGCTGCTCTGGTACAAAGTGAACCTGTTATCATTCATGATTCGCATTAAGTTGACAGAATCCAGTTCTAAAACTAGTAAACAACATAAATAAAGTTTTCAAAAGCCCAATTAGTGAAAAGATGTACCTATTTCACTAAATAAGAACAGTTGAAAAGAGGTAATTGGTTTATCCATTTGTACTGAATATCAGAAACCAAGAATTAGAACTAACCTGTGTGACATCATCCATATGAGATTCCTCCAAGCAGGCAACCTGCTTCTTGTTTCTCCAGTCCCAGAAAACAATCTACACAGACGAATTGAATTCTATTCATTATGGATAACTTATTGTACATTTTATTGACAAACTGAAATTACCATACACAATTGTGCATTTTATGGTAAATTAGCTAAGTAACAGACATGTTACAGTTGAGTAAACCATGATAGCACCTTGAATATCATTAAAAAAAGACCAAGATAGATTTGGGATAGAGTGTAACATCCGGTCCTGGTTGTAAATGAGAGGAGAACCACACAGTTAAGCATGTTGGATGATAGTAATTCCAAGATGAGTAACCTCGTGGGAAGCCTCCACCCGGACGGCCAAAAACAAATCCGTGAGCTTTTCGTGTACAAAGTACTGAAGTAGACAATGATGGTTGATATGAAAGACCAAATGTTACGTGGGGGTTGACTGACAAGACAAAACTTTCGGAGCAAAAAATTCAACTTGTATAGATTAAATACAATTTATCCTATGCTGGGACTAATAACTATCAAAGATTCATTTAGGTTGTATAGCCGAGCTTTATTAACACGGTATGGTTGTGTAATGACAAAATAAATTTCCATCAATGCTGGTTCGGTTCGAGAATTCTGCTTGATGTGATTATGAGAACAAGGAGCACGAAAAAATCACCATGAGAGGAAGTCTAGTAAGATGTACATGCCATAACATGATACCATGTAGAAAACTGCGAGGACGTATATTACATACAACTTGATATAATTCTACAAACAGCTAAACATTTGCTTCATGATACCATTACCTGAGATTTACAACCTGCAGCAAGAAGATTATCACCTGCTCCACCAAATGAAAAGCTAAAAATTTCTTGCGATGGACCAGCATTTAAACAAGACACCTGCAATTCATATACAGAAAAATACACACGCGGTGAGATCAATTTCAGCCAAAAACTTACATTGATTAAGAGAATACTACCAACTTAACAAATTGAATTTTATGCATCAAAATCACTAATCAAAACGTCGAAAATACAAAGCCAAAGACCTGTTGATAAGAACGAGTATCCCAAGCCCTAATAGTGCCATCAGACGAGCAAGAATGCAAAATATCTCCAACAAACAATATGTGATTAATACTATCAGAATGATGACCTCTACAGCATTCTCCGACGAACTGACCGGTCACCGGCGAATACAGCTTCACGGTGTTGGACGACAGAGACACCGCCATCGATGTCCAGTCTTCCCTAAACCAAATATCACAAATACAAACTAAATCAAACACTCAAACTCAATTATACTCCCAAATCAAAGCTAAAACTAAACCATTCTGAGGATACAACTAAAATTTACATACTTGTGAGCAATTTGGAACACATAATCATCACCAAAGTTTGTTTGAATTGAGTTTTTTAGTGAATATCGCTTCGATGAGCTGCCGGAGGCGGTGGTACCGTTATTTTGTTGTTGAATTTCTTCTACTTCCATATCGGTCGCCTCCGTGTGCGGTGACGCCATGAGTAATCGTTAAGCGGAGGCTATGAGATTCCGGTGAGCCGCTGAGGGTTTGTGTCGTCTATAAACCCTTTTTCATATTTTGTTGAAGAAAACGTATGTTTTATTTTTGACTTTTGTCACTTTTAGTCCCGATAGTTCACAGAGTGCGTGTAGTACACCCCCTTGATACGATTTAACATTTATTTTTTAACGGTAAATATATGACTCTGCTCACTTATTTGTGTTTCTAGATTGGATTACATCCTTGACCCTCTTAGAATGAGACTTGCAACTATGAAAAACTTATGGATCAACCTAAAACATTTTTTATATAAGCGAGATTCGAACCCAAAAGATTCAATTTTTGTTGAGTTGGGCATCCCACCTTAACTACTTGAGCTAGGGATCACTGGTTCATTTTATTCGACTGGTTGTTAGCAATTATTGGTTTCTTTTACTGATTCATTTTATTCGACTGGTTGTTAGCAATTACTGGTTCCTTTTACTCTAAGTAAAGCTCCGTGCTTTTTAATTATGATAACTATACTATATATATCCCTCTTAGTGTGATGTTGGAGGTATGAGATGGCAATCGGTAATGTGTATTTATTTGATTCCTTTTTCATAATATATAGACAGCTTGATAAGACGAATGATAATTTATATGATATCAAAGTTTAAGATATTATAACACATGGGTTAGATATGGCTTACTTTGTCAACAACGTCTTAATATAGTAAGAGTACTTTGTAATACAAGATTTTGTCATCCCACAAACAATTAGGTGGAGTAGATAGATGGGGGAGCGACACAAATGTCGCGATAGTTGATGGTGGTGTTTCCTAACATGCTAATGTGAAATCGTTTGCGAGACTTCTCATTACAAATGCAGTAATAATCAATCACTTAAAAGCCATTAAACCACGGGTCATGCTCATTGTTTCATATCATTGTAACATAACATAGCCTTTCATGTCCATCTCGCGAAGGCATGACGCTTTCATATGACCGCTCTTAGCTACATCAGTAGTGTTTTATTACAAGATGACCATACCCTATTGTCTTATTAATGACCTTGTAGTCCAGTAATATCATGGTGTGTTATAAATGTGTTTTTTTAGCTGCTAAATGTAATATATCTATGATGGGCATTGACATAGTTTTTATAGTGTGTGTTAGAGTGGTCAGTTTCTTACAGGATTCAACAAACTCCATCAGGTATTGCGTTAACACTGTCGTAAGTCCCTTGGGTTGTGATAGAAGCCTGCATTTGCAGCTCGTGAACCCGGTGATGAAGCTGTGAATATAAACATTACCGCTAGAAGTCATCGAATAAAAGAAACAATGTCACAATCCCCTAAAATAGACTCTGTATTAAATAACATGACATCGTAATGACGACTTGAGTAACGGAAGGTTCTAGTCTTGATAAAACTTAAAAACCATTAAAGATCCTTAAACTATCTTACCCCATCAAAAAACAACTAAAACCAGACTACACGCTGTCACAAAATCCATCACCGTTGTAATCGGTTCCACTGGCCACGTAATCTTACAGGCCGAATTGAGTGAGAAATCTTAGTACAAATCAGACATAATAATAATAATAATAATCCCAAATATTTTTCACAAAATCATCTCGTTTTTCTCTGAATATCATCTCAGATTATCTTCATCTTCTTTCTTATCTGTACAAATTTTCTGCTAATTCGTTCAAATGTAAGCAATTTGATCCACCACAACGAGTGTTAAACACCATGGTTGCTTCAACAATCACCGACGTCATCAATGCCGATGCCAACGATTACTCACCGTCGCCGGCGTTAGGTTGTTCATCGTCTGTATCTTGTTCGATCTGTCTCGATTTAGTGATCGATGATGGCGAGAGATCCATCGCGAAGCTTCACTGTGGCCACAAGTTTCATCTCGGTAAGAACGCTTTCGGTTTGATTGTTTTGATCTGTTTTGTGAATCGATCGTCTGTATCACTGAAAACTCAATGCACGTTTATTAGATGTTCTGATTGTTGTTAGAGATAGTGTTTTGGTGATTAGATGTTCTGATTTTTAGGTGGAAGATGGAGTTTGAGTGCTGAGGATGCATATGTGATTGTAGAAATATGTGTTGAACACAATTGAATTGATGAAGACTGCTAGAAGAATGCATTGGCAGAATTGGATAATTAGGTTGATGCAGTGCATAACGACCACAATCTGAACAAATTTACATGCACTTTGATGGAAATCACAGCAATTTAACATCAATTTTGATAAAACTGGAGAAATTCGACTAACATGAATGAACTTACTTACAAAATTAGATGTGTATGATTGCGGTAGGACTACATTTGGCTTGTTTAGGAGTCTGAGATGATTTACAGAACTTTCTGCTAGTTTTTAATATATATTTTGTTGGTAGATAGGCTTAAAACAGTGTATATGATAATCGTGTCAGTAAGGTATGCATCATTTAACCTGCTTACAATATGCAGATTGCATTGGATCGGCTTTTAATACAAAGGGAGCAATGGAATGTCCTAACTGTCGCAAGGTTGAAAGTGGCAGATGGCTGTTTGCAGATGGTTCTGCACATGAGAGTTCTGAGGCTGGTGCGCGAGAGCGGATGGCATACGAGGGCCTGCGTGATACGAGCAATTTTAGGCGGGTGAGCACTGGACGTATTCTCATTACATCTTCTGATAAATGTTGCTAACTAGTTCTACCTTTTTTCAGGCAGGAGCTCATTGGCGTCCGTTTGGTGGGTTTGCGGTTCATGCATTAATCCAGTAAGCCTACTTTTTACATTCTTATAGTCGAATACTTGAATATTCGCTATCTGTTAGTTAAGATATATATATATTTTTGAAGTATCTATTCTATGAAGACCATTATGACTGCCTTCTGTAATTTGTAATTAACCAGAAAGCTTTTCATATCTTAACTCTCATCTTCTGTTAAAATGCCAGGAGAGGGGAGATCTTAGTCATCAACCCTAAATCACATTTGCCTAACATATGACTATATATTATGGCACACATTTGTCACAAACTATAAATGCACACTACACATGCTAAACAACGGTTCTGGTGCATGTGTACTGGAATTTGTTTAGTGTTTTGGTTTACTCTTATAGTATGGTAGTTAAAGTTGAACCAAAGAATAGTACAAGAAAAAAAAAAGATTTTGCGACCTGAACTGCCTCTTGACTTTTATGTTGGCTTCAAAGCGGTCTGCTGATTAACAGAGGCTTTAAGAATGTGTAGTCTAAATAGAGACATTAGCAGTTGTATTTACATATACCTTTCAGCAGATTATTGTTTGTTGTATGTAATCTATTTACTCTTTTGTAGTTGAAAAGTACGTGTCACCACAAGTTCAAGATGATAAAATTCAGTAGAGAATTTTGCATGACACACTATAAATTACAAAATAGTAAAAAAGCAGCCATCAGATATAATCTTACCATATAAACATCGTATATTAATTTCCAGACAAAAAAGGTTCTCATAATTCAAGAAAAGATTCATGAACTCTGTACCCAATTTGCATTGTTATTTCCATCCTTAAGCTTAAACTTGCAGTTCTCTGATCTAATAGACCTCGGTAACCTGTTTTTAGTTTCTTTACAACCTCAATCAAGAAATTCATCATAACGTATTTGCAAGTTTATAGAAAAAGAATCTTGCAATCCCAAAATGATCTTTTTGTTGGCTTTTATTATTTTTCAAACATGATAGAAATCTTTGGAGGAACATTATTAAGAAACATAAGCTTAGTCTTGTCTGCATGTTGACTTTTAGGTCAACTACTACTTTAAAACACACGTCAGTAACCTGGCCGCTAAAAGAAGCTAGATAAGACATTAGACATCCATCTTTCCATGCAGTTTATGTGTTTCAGACAAATGGATGCAAGTTTACAAAAAATATATTCAAATCAAGAAATAGTATTTTTGAAGGCATATGTTGTTAAATCCAAGATATCAAACTTTTGTGGAGGCGAAATGATGGAACATTAATAAGAAACTAAAGCCTCGTCTTATCTTTAATCATCATTGAGAAATACGAACTTCATTCTTATTTCAGTTTTAGGCTTTCAGATGTTCCAACTTCGACCTTCTCTCAACTAAAATTTTTAAATAACTAGACTTTATGAGCTGCTTCTGATACTTGTTTCCAAATTTGGAAAATTCAGTCTGACCTTTACATGTTTGTAAATATTTTTCAGGGAAACAATGTCTTCACTAAATAGATGTAAGTTTATCTTTGTCTTTCCTCAAATTCTTCAAAAAGAAAAAGAACCAAATCTGAATAAAGGCTGTCTGTGCAGTTGCCGACTTCCTAGGAAACTATGCTACGATCACGGAACACACAGGTGGACCATCTTCAGCTGGCTCTTATATTTCATATTTTCAACCCATCGGGCATGTTGGCAATTCTAACTTCCATCATCCCTTAAATTCCCATCCTGCCCGTCGTAATAATATCCATTCACCTCACATTCAACACCCAAGATGGGGTAATGGCAATTTAACTCTCACTGCTACACGGAGATCAACTCATGCTCTGACTCAACCTGTCTACTATACCCAACAGTAAGCTCTTCCTCTAGTTGACAAAAGCACACAATAAGTGTGTTTTTGTGTGCGCGCTTATATCTTCAAACTTCAAGCACTGTTTATTAGAGGTGGCAGAAAGGGAGAAAGGGGAAGGGGGTATAACAATTAAAAGCGGTCATTCTGATCCAGGTGAAATGGCATGGGTTGGTTTGGGTTGAACCAAAACATTTTTTGTCTAAAATTTTGTTTTGTTTTTATGAATAATTATGGTGGTTAAATATGATTACAAAAACGCTAATACTTCAAACACTATTCTTTTTTTGAATGAATTAATTTAGGAGGTTGTGTGCGTTAAAAATATACTTTAGGCAACTTTTGATGTGTTTCCTCTATGGCTAGTTCCTTCTATTCTAAAGATATATCATGTTAGATATGATTACGACGGCCCAAGTCATGTATTATGTCTTGTGTGTCCTTTCATTAACGGTTGCCCCTTTTGCTTTCTTTTTTTATTTTCAAAGGCCTGTTTCCATGACCAGAGAGAGTTCAGCGGCTAATTCTCGGTCAAGTGAAAGGAACCAGATTCATCGTACGACCTATCGTTATGAACAACCAGGTGAAGCTACAAACATGCCCTCATCTACAAATGGTTTTAGGAGATCTGGTGATGCATTGACCTTGCCTATGATGTTGCCAGCTGTCCACCATCAAACTCATAATCATGGGGTACATGGCTTGTATATTAGTGAGGCAGAAAGAGACGAGTCATCATATGTTCCGATGGCTCATAGATCGTTCCTATATCGCTGATCTTAGAAAGGTCAGCTCTTCTGTTAATAGTCTTTTAGTAACTTTACAAACCCAACCTTACATATTTTCGAGAACTCAAATTTCCGTTATAGCCCTTAGTGGTCCAGAATATTGGTAAAGGGTAATGCATGTTTCTTCTTGGATAACCATATGAACTTTCTTATATAGAAGCTTTTAATTTTGTGTATCGTGGCCTCCTTTTTCATTGTTTGAACACCATACAGGGATGCTTATATACAACTGAGACCAGTTTCGGACTTTCAGTTGTGTTTCTCAAGGATTGTAGGTAGCGAAAGGGCAAGTCCAGACGCTAGTATTGAGTTTTGGTCAAATGTGTCGGGTTACGTTGACCTGTTAACGTTTTAAAACCTTTTTTCCTCTTATTTTTCAATCTTACAAATAACTTGTAGATAAAAATTTCATTACTGAAAACTCTTACAAAACTGGGGATTAATGTCAGATTAAACCAACCGATTTTCAACATATTAGTTGTTCAGTGCCTTATGTGTTTCTTCTTCAATAGTTTTATACTTATATCCCCTAACATTTTTCAATATGTCAAAATGGCAATTTCAACAAGTCAAAAACTTAATTGTGGCGAAAAGTTGAGGCTTAAACCGTTAACAGCGTAAAATATTGAAAGTTGATTGATTTTATCCACTATGGTTTGTGCTAACTTGTTCAACTCAATCAGACTTGTTTTATTATAAACGGGTTAAGGATGCAATTCATGACATAAATCTAACATAACGACTTCACCCAGCTACATATAGACAGATCAATAATCTATAAGCAAAATGAAACATGTGACACTGACATTTGATGTTGTAAAATGGCATTCAGTGGAGTTTTCCGTGAGCAACTTTGTAAGTACACACCAATCCCTTTCTATGGTGGTTTTATCTTTTGAATTCAAATTGAAGATGAATTCTTTCCCCCTCATATTAAGTATTGCATTGTGATTTGGGAAATAGAGGGAGATTAAGATAGATATATTTAGCTTTATTTTGGAGAAGAACAAGCATTAGAAATAAATGAATGAAGATGTGACATGTTGGGACAGCTATAGATCAGCTTGAAATGCCGACGGGAGTTTTATTTCTTTAAACACCTAAAATTCTTTCGGCAAGTTAGGTTGGGTTGTCTTGTTGGCTAATTGAATTGTTCAATCCGAACATGACTTCAGAAAAAAAATTAACCCTAACCGGACACACTTGATTTTGTGTAACGTAAAAAATGACCCATTTAACCTGTTTATCTAAACGTCCCAAATTGGTTGACGGGTAGTAATCAACTTGTAAACATAATAATCAGGTTAGTGGCCGTAATAATATGATTTTAATGGGTTTGTGGGTTGACGTGTCTAATCAAACATGTTGATGGTTGGTCCTATTTAATTAAATGTGTTAAATAGGTCAAACCAAACACAACTCATATAACTAAATAGGTTAACTTGTACACGACCCATTTAAGTAAACAAGAGAACCTGTACAGGACCCTTTTAATTAAACAGTTCAACCCAAACACAACTTGTTAAACCAAACATTCAAATATTCAATCTTAACATGAACCTCATAATTTTCACGTAATGTTAGAAATTAGGTCACATCTACTTCGCATAACATAAGCTTTCTGGTGTCAAACGAGTCAATTTATCGGGTCATAAAACTTGCAAGTCGTTTTGCAGTTGAGAGATGAGTTTAGACGTCATTATTGTTGAAAATTAGTTCCTACGAAAACATATTTTGTTTTTCTTCATGTCAACTAGATTTTAAGGTGGCCTGTCGAGATCAAGATGGTTAACAGCGACATCTGTGGCGCAAACAAGCCTGATCCTTTATGTTGTTTTGTTTCTTGTTTAAGCTTGATAACAACAGCAATGGTGTTCAGTAAATTGAAAAATCACCAAAAAACAGTTTGGTTCAGATGATCAAAATTAAATACTTTTTTAGTGTTCTAAAAAGCAGACCAAACCAACCGGTTAAACCAAAAACTGCTGGTGCCAACATTTTACCAGCTGATGAACTTAACACAAGTGACCAAACAAAACTAGCAAAAAAACATTAATCTTGCCCATGGACAAATGGCACGTTAATTCCTTTGATAAAACACATATACCGTAACAAACAAACAAAACAAAATACCTAGTAAAATCTCATGTGAATGTTTGATAAAACACATATACGGTAACAAACAAACATACCATCATACCAGCTAAAATACCATTCGATTGTGGCGTCCAGTGAAAAAGAATACAAACCTTACATCTATCCCGTAAGACAAAAGCTAATCCTAAACTGACCCAGCTCATGAACATGGTTGTGGTAGTATAAATTTATAATGTGGATTCAAATACACAAAACAGTAAACATAACATCCTCAGATAGATCACCAACCTACTAATTTGTAATAAAGTGTGAGAAAACAAAACAGACCGCGGCAAACAACCCTGTTCTTCAAGTGTACAAAGGCCAATCGGTCCATGCACCCGACACATGCCCATTCTCACAAACAAAAGCTCGAACCACCGGCTCACCATCATCATGGAACCCATAAGCAGGCCTCAAACAGAACGCTGAATGCAGGTCCCAAATATCATTACTCGAACAAAACGCGCAATTCAGATCAATCTTACTGCGATTCCCATCGTTAATCGTCCTCCAAACCCTAGACTTCTTGAAGTTCTTGAACACACCCCTGAACAACATATAGTTTCTCTTCTCCTCAGTGTGCACACACCCAGGCCAATCACAAATGTACAAACAATCACCCCTAAATCTACTTGCTAACAGCTTGTTCCCCTGCTCCCTACTGAAATTCCAAATCTCAGAGGCTAAATGTGATGTTAAAGATCTGCAGATCTTCCTCTTCTTACCAACATCTAAATCAGAAGATGCTGTAACAACATGATCACGTTTAGCATCATCTTCACAATCAACGTTACATTCATCGGTTTGTGAATTTGAACTATTGTTATAGACAGTATCAGAGTACAGATCATCGTATAAACACCAAGAACAATCAGACGTATGAACAGTAGAATCAGTAATACCGTCCGTACCGTCTTCTTTCATCCTATCATCGTCATCAACAGTAGTGGAACACGAAGGAATCGATCGAGAGTTACTCGCTTGAAACAATTTATCTTCCGTATAGTTCTCATCGGGCCCTAGGTCACGCTCCATACCGAAATCAGAATTCTCGAGGAGTACGCCGGAGTGCACGAGGCCGGGGCAGCAGACGGCGAGCTTGTGCAGCGACGCCCAACCGCCGGGAGGAGACTCCGGCGACGCGGTGGTGGCGTTCGGCGGGAGGAGATCGTAGACGACGGCCGGAATCGTTTGGTGGCACTTGTTCTTCCAGCAGATCGTACGGATTAGACTCGAGAATTTGGTGCAAACACAAGCGAGACGCGACCAGTTACGCGGATCATCAACGAGCTTGAAGAAGATGTTGAGAACAACATCGTCTGAGAGGTATGAGAACACATTTCCAGCTTCGATTGCAGACATTTTCGATCGAACTGCAACAAAAACAGATGGGATTTCTCAATTTCTCAGTTTCTCTCTGAACCGGATGGTTTTGGTGATGAATTTGAAGAACAGATGGTGGAAATCTGGGGTTAGGGTTTGATTCGTTATCTGAATTGGGGATTTGATTCGATTGAAGGGGTGGTGGATTATGATTTATAAATGGTTTTTGCATATGCTTTTTGGTTATCTGACAAATCGATAACGACATTTATACAAGCAGCCGTATTTGACGGTGGCTTTAATGTTCCCTGGTTTACTTAACGAAATAAAATAAACGAAACACTTTCTTTTCTTTTTATTTTTTTTCTTTTCTCTTTTTTTTTTCTTTTCTTTTCTTTCTTTTCCTTCATTCCATTTTAAAAGGATTGTTTTTAGACTTTTTTTTCTTTCCATTTCCTTTCTTTTCTCTCCTTAAGTAAACTCAAGAACATGAATTTCTAACAATCATTTTATTTCCTTCCATTAAAAAAAAACTCTGGAACACAACTATTTTTTCTTTCCTTTCATTTCTTTTCTTTTCTCTCCTTAAATGAGACTCGGAAACACAGCGTTATTGTATGTGGGCTCCTTCAATCTCCAACAACCAATAATAAGTTGAGGAACGTGTGCTATTTGTTCACCACAAATAATATTGTTTGTTGTGGTTAATTACAAGAATAGTCCCTGTGGTCTGTTTGTATTTTAAATGTTGGCTAGAATTTTGGGTTATTATAGACATGTATTTAATTATACTGGTAAACCGTAACAACGGTTGTTCATGGCTTGTAACTATGATCTCACTTTTATGAACTGTCGGAACTTCCTAAATCTGAATCCAACTCTGTAAATTTGGGTGTCCGAACTTCCGGATATTTTGAATTTCAAATAGCTTAGGTTTAAATTCTTGAATTTCATTTGGATTTCGAATACAGATATTCCACTACCAGACTTAACGTAACAATCATTTTGTTTTCCTTACGGGATTTGATTGGAGACTGATAACAATTGGAGGAAGCTTTAATGCAATTTGATAAATAGACGATGTTGGGTCGTGAGAAGAAGTAACAATGTGTGTTTAATCATACGCATAGTTAGGTGCTTGACCGCTTTAGTAGGAGGAGAAGTCTAATTCTTCAAAATCTCTGGGTTTGCAACTAAATTAGATATCATAGGTGTGTTGATGTTATGGAGATGCTGAAGCGACTAAGCAAATGATGTAACTAGAGGGAGATGGTAGAATTTTTTGTGATTTAGATTATAAAAGAGGTGGAACAGATTAGAGGTGTTCATTGGATCGGATAACGGATTATTCAGATATCTCTATTCGAT
>BJCN01000134.1:2210-12328 GCA_018326445.1 Flaveria brownii | reverse complement strand
AGCTCAAGCTAGGTGCTAGCCAATCACCCCATTGTATCTAAGATTAACTTGTAGTAGACTTCAAGAACACTTCTTAGATCCACTAGTATGTATACAAGAAAATAGTAGGGGGAAAAAACACTCCTAGACCACAAAACTAAACTCAACCACACACTTAGGAAGTTAGGGATTGTTCTTCTCTTTTGTGCTTGATGTTCTTCTCTCCCTTTTGCTTTCTATTCCACAACCAAGCTATTGGGGAATTTTAGTAGCACTTAAACAGGGAGTGGACAAGATAATGGGACACAAAAGTTGTGAAAATCTCATGAAGTATTTACAATACTTTTATGTAAATGTATTGACTTGACACAATGTTTTGTTGAAATTGTATAAAGCACGGCCTTGATAAAATTACTTAATTAATGACCTTTTAAAATCACATATCTATAGTAATATTATTATACTTTACATGTTAGGTATTAGGTCCAATACAACCGATATCACCGGCACCCTAAAACCCTCCCTTTACCCGTACCTATATAAGATATTTCTTATCAATGAACGTATGTTATGTATACTAAGGACAAGAAAGTAACACTATATAAAATTTTTAAGACTTGAAGTAATTACAAGTGTTGAAACACATGATACAATCTTTTAAAGCTAAACCAAAGTTTTTTTTTTCTTCTTTTTAGCTTGTGCCACATTCGTGGTTGATGTCAAGATTCATACAGTAGATCATTATAAATAGAGAAGTTCCCTTGATAAAATTAAACCATTTATGCCCTTTATGTCCTTTTTGGCTAAGTTTTATAAGTAATGACCATTTTTGGTTAATAGAAATTTATTATTGCAAATCTTTGAAGATTCAACCAAGATTTGAGGCTCGCTCGAAAAAGAGCTCAGCTCAAGATCGACTCTGTTGTAAACAAGTTGAGCCAGCTTGCATGGTTTGGAAACATGTCGAGCCCGAGCTAGACTATGCTCAGCTTGTGTTTCCCGCCGCATCATGTGGGCAACTCTTTAGTATATCATTACATATTTTGCTAGGGACGGATTTTTTTAATAAATAGTATTCTTTATTATTTAGAACGTGATTTTCTATTTACACGAAAGTTAAATTTTTTATATTCCTGTTTTTGTATCAATCAGTTAATCACTTGTGAAAAAAAAAACTATCATTGATTTGTTGGTGGTGGATTCAGTGATCCATCAGAGAATATTGCTAATATGTCAATGAACCATCCGTTAGGGATCCCCCATGTCTTTCTAGTTGAACTAGTTGTTGGTGATCAGTCAGCATCATCGTTCGTGATCCTTTAGTAATTAGGATTACCACGGCCATTACCAACATATCACTGGCGACCTTCTCCGTAGGATTACCAAGGGAATTGTCCGTCGATGAAAGCTCTCTGGTTTCAGGTGGAAGGTTGTTGCTTTAGAAAAATAATAAGGAAAATCAAGGAAAAAGGAGAAAAGAAACCAATAACTTTGATTCTCACTAGAAATAGCTCATTTGTTTTAAAACAATTTACACACACAAGCACGATTCCTCTAATCCTACTGATAAAATCTCCTTGAACCACTTCACGAAACCTATACAAGACACTTGAATCTACATGTAAAGGCAAGGTATGCATATACATGAAATGATTGCAACCTGTAAACCATCTAGAACTAAACTCAAAATGTATAAAAACATATCTAAAATTATGTATGTTCACTCCACTGTTATTTGCAGTATAGTAGTAAGTCTGGGTTTTTTATACCGTCTCAGAAGCAAAGAAGAGCAAACAACACTTACAGATGAGAGTGCCATACAGGCACCTGCAAACCATGGTGGCAATTTTAATCTTAACCATGGGAACAAAATTCCTGCTGACACAGGAATCGCGATGATGTTGTAGGCCATTGCAAACACGTAGTTTAAACGGATACGAGCAAATGTTTTTCGTGAAAGATCTATTGCGGTGATCACATCTTCCAAGTTGTTTTTCATGAGGACGTAGTCTGCAGCCTCTATTGCAATGTCGGTTCCTGCACCAATTGCCATCCCCACGTCTGCTGCTGCCAAGGCTGGGGAGTCATTGATGCCGTCACCCACCATAGCCACTACGCTTCCGTCTTTTTGTAATGAATGGATGACTTCGGCTTTCCCAGCTGGCATCACCTCTGCCCTTACATCTTGAATGCCAGCCTATAAAATAAAATGGGATTTCAAACCCGTTATTAATAATGGGCTGAGTTGGGTTATGTTTTATTTCTAACATGTTAAATGGGTAAATATTTTATTGAAAAAATAGCTATGATGGTTGAAAGGGTTAAATTGTGTGTATATATTCAATATAATGAACAAACTAACCTCGTTTGCAACAGCTTTAGCAGTACGCCAGTTGTCCCCAGTAACCATGATGGAGCGAACACCCATTTTGAAAAGACCTTCAATGACAACAGCTGCTTCTCTTTTTAGAGGATCTGCAACTCCCAAAACACCAATGAGTTCAGAATCATATGCCACTAATACCCCAGTCTTTGCATTTTCTTCAATATCCACCATCACATCTTCAACATCACTTGGAATATTAACCCCTTTCTCACGCAGCAAACTTCTGTTTCCAACCTGTTGAAAATAATTACATCTAAGGAACATCTGTAGAATCATCATTCAACAATAAGGTTGGGTATTTGAGACCTGGAAACACTTGTTTATCATCTTTTACAAATAATAACTATGATTATAAAAAATCATGCTATTACAATAGTAAGCTAGATGTTATAATATTTATATTTAAGAGGTTATATGCACTAAATATATTGCGGGTGACCTTAGATAAGTTTGATCGTCTGCCCAATTGACATGTTCCATTTTTAGCTAAATGTTTGTACTTGACCAATTTAGAATAAGACATAACCCAGGTTGAACCTTCACAACTAAAGTAGTTGCTATTGTCTACTGTTTAGTTAACGAGTCTCACCAAAATTTGCTTCTCATTGATGTAACACTGAATGCCTCTTCCTGGAATCGCACAGAAATCCACTGTATCAAGAAGCCATCCAATCATTGCTGCATCATTGATTGCAGTTTGAGAATCTTTGGTCACACTAGGATCCTCAAAGAAATGGAAATGGCGAGCATATTCCAATATTGCTTTTGATAAAGGATGCTCACTGTTAGCCTGAGATAGTTAGATGACGTATTAAGAAAATAACTTCATTGTGTCTATGCGCATTCATTTATTTTTTTTAGAGGAGAAACAAGATAGAAGGAAATTAATGTTTGTATTAATATCTATATATGTATGTAAAAATAATTATTTGAGTTTTACCTCTGCAGAAGCGACCAATGTCAAGAACTCTCCACGGCTCATTCCTGTGAAAACCTTAACATTTGTAACTGCAGCTTTATTTTGAGTTAGAGTTCCAGTTTTATCAAATATCACATAGCGAATCTTTTCAGCCCTCTCTAATGCATCTCCTCCTTTGATCAGAACACCATTATTGGCTCCAACCCCAGTTGCAACCATGACAGCAGTTGGTGTGGCTAGACCAAGTGAACAAGGACATGCAACAACCACCACAGAAATTGAAAACATAAGTGCAAAGTCAAAGTGAGTGCCATTTTGAGGTAGCCAGTCTCGTGGATAAGCTCCAACAACTCCACTAAAGAACCTACATTAAATTACATTATATTGTAAGAATATTTACCACAACTTTAATTTACCAACACATCAGTTACATACCACACCATGAATGTTGCCATTGACAAAGCAACAACTGTAGGAACAAAAATGCTTGCAACCTAAAACAGACAAATAAAAGCATGGATGAGTACCCAACATATGCATTAAGTGTATTAATGTTTATAACTATATAATGTGTACTTACAAAGTCGGCAAACTTCTGGATAGGAGCTTTCGCCATTTGTGCTGCCTCAACCAGTGAAATTATCTGGCTCAAAACTGTGTCAGAACCTATTTTTGTAGCTTGAACATGGAGGGAGCCATGTAAGTTTATTGTACCTCCAATAACTAAAGAATTAGTCTCCATCAAAACAGGTGCTGATTCACCTGTAACCATACTTTGATTCACATAACTTGAACCCGAAACAACTAAACCATCAACTGGAAACTTTGAACCGGGAACAATCTTTAATAAATCACCAGGTTGGATCAGTAACGCATCTATTTCCCTTTCTCCAATTACAGCTCCACCTGCCAGAAAGCCAAACCTATAAAAATAAAACTTAATTTTCTCAAATGTTTAGGTATTTGTAACTATTATTACAATACTCTACATACCTTTGTCTTGAATAAGCAGCAATGCTGTTGAAGGTGTAAGTTCTACCAACTTCTTTATAGCATCTGATGTTTTTCCTTTTGCTACTGTTTCCAAATACTTCCCAAACAACACAAAAGTTATTAACATGGGACTTGTTTCAAAATATGTTCGCAACCTAAACCCTGTAATTGCTCCAAATAATAGTGCATAAACAGAATAGAAGTATGCAGCTGAAGTTCCCAGTGCCACCAAAACATCCATGTTTGTTGCACAGTTACGTAATGCTCTGAAAGCTGCAAGATAAAACCGCTTCCCAATAACAAACTGAACAAGGCCAACCAACACCACACGCAACCAATCATCAATTTGGAATGGTCCAATGTGCGAGAGCAATATGGAATTAAGAAAAGGTATATGTGGACATATAAACCGTATTGCAAAGATAGGAACCTGTCATTAAGTGGAACTGTCAGCAAGTAAAGGAAAGCTAAGGAATTAATAGGAGAAGTTAATGTACTTACACCAAGAGACAAACTGAATAGACATTGGTGCAACATGTGCGAGGATTCTTCAACACCTTGCGAAACCATCCTCATATAAGGGTTCTTTACACGTATTTCAAAATCCCCAGAGCTTCCTTCATTAATTGCATCAACCAAGGCTCTGGGACTAAGTATCTCGGTGTCAAAGAGAACATCTAACTCACTTGATGTCTTATTAAAATCGAACTTCCTCACTCCTTTTATGTTGCACATTATTTCATCTAACATATGCACATTCAAGTTACTATATATTCCAGTAACTCGTAATATGATTCGATCCTGCCCACTGCTTTGTGCAAGAGAAGCCTCAAAACCGGCATCTTCAATTGCATTTACAATTTCATCCTTACTGATTATTAAAGGATCATACTCCACTTCCCCTAATGAAGTAGCAAGAGCAACTATAGCTCTTTTAACGCCAGGAAGCTTTCTTAAGATGCCTTCAAGAGAATTAACACAAGCTGCACATGTCATTCCTCGGATTACAAACTGCCCTACTAAAGTTCCATGTGACTTTGCCTTTGTGGTAGGCTGTACTTGTAGAATTTCTGCCTCAAATCCTGCATCTTCTATTGCATTTTTAATATCGCTGTCCTGAACAAACACCATAAAGTTTCTTTTGATGAAGAATACCCAAAGTGCAAAAGCATAAACTATAAACAACATACACTTGTGTGGAGTTGAAAGATCAATACTTATTGCAATGTAAGGACTATCCTATCAACTTTATAACTGCTAAATATGAAATGTTCATAATCTACTCAAGAGAAGCTAAAATCCTACGGTGTTATTAGCTTGCAGTAACTATGACCTATTTTCAAGAAACTGATTTAAGGTTCCAAACCACAACCGACAAAGACCCTACACCAAGAAACTAAGATTGATTTGATGGTATCACAAATCTAATTGTACATTTACCTATATTAAGGTTGACAAATTTAGTGATAAACATGCAATATGTAATATTACATTCAAGTGAATTTCCGTATAGCAAGCTATAAAGATGTGAGTATGTGACCATTTACCAAACCAACCAACTCCTTATAAGTGGACCACATATACAGATTATAGGCGCCCCTCACATCCTGAACTGACAGCATCAATCAAATCTAATGACAGTACAAGATAGAAAACGAGAAAAAAAAATAAAAAAAATCCAACAAGAAATCTTACAATCAAATTGTAGAAAGTTATATACGCCATCCTTGGGTCTATGAACTTGTTGCATTACCAATTCTTGACTGATTTATTTCATACTGGATTTAGATTTTAAATAGTTTATAGTACTAGAATCCAATAAGAAACAAATTGATTTTTGAAGTGAAATGAACCTTTTTTTAACACTCCAAAGTCCAAACTCAACAAAGTGTTTCATTTAGTTTACAATATAATTCTATTTCAAAACCGATAACCACATAAAAAGGAAAATAAAGTGCATCGGACACAAAGACAATACAATTGATAGAATGATAAGATAACAATCTCTAAGATTGGTTTCTACACACTACAAATTAAGAACAATCTTCAATGTTCATCTACATTATCAACACGCGATAAAACATGATGTTTCATAAAGCTTACAATCACATGAACGTTCATAGCAAAACAACCATAACTTAAAAAAATTAACAACATAAACCATACATCCATATCACAAATTCCAAATTCATCATGATTCCAAAACCTAATCAAAGCAATTAGAACTCACCTTCACCAAATCAGGATAAAAAACAACATCAGCTTTGTTCTGCAACAACGCCACAGAGGCGCTAACGACGCCATCGAGGCTCCTAATTGCTCCTTCAACGGCATTCGAACACGCTGCACATGTCATCCCGGTGATTCTCACCTGAATTCTCGTAATGCCTCCTTCATTTCTACTTTTACCATCGTCATAAGCATCTAAAAGCCTAACATCCTCAAGGTTAATGTCGATCGCCGACGACTCACGAACGCCGCCGCTACCGCGCCCCCGGACCTCCGTCAGCTGGAGGTGTTTGAAGGTTGGCGCCATTGATGAACAACAAGCGAACCAAAGGAAAATTTCTTGTTTGTATGTATGTATTTGTGTATGTATCGATGGGGTGAAAACCTACATGTGTGTATGCATATGGTGGAGGGAGAAGATCTAGAGAGGCTATAATAGGAAGATGTTGATAGCAATAACACAAATAACAACAATGACGATAAACTTTTGTAGCTATTTTTGTTTTCGTTGAATAAGAGCAAAGGGAAGTTTTGAATGCCTGAGGTGTGGTTCGGTTTGATACTCTTTTATTTTATTCGAATTGAAATTGAAATGTTTGGTTGTTAGAGTCTTTTAACGAAAAGGTTTTTGATTATTTAGTTTCTGCCACGGTTTTGATTTAATTATGAGTCGCTTTTTTTTTAAGAAAAACTTCATTCATACAAAACCCGTAAGTCCTTAAAACGAGGACCTACGAGACATCAATCCAAGGGATACATACACCATTTTTTCCACCCTACCTCGTGACCCTTATGTCTATTACAATACCAGAAAAAGGAAGTTGTTTTAACAAACTCGACTATCTCTATCGGCCTCCGGCGTTTGTTGTTGAAGATCCGGTTGTTGCGCTCGTTCCAGATAACCCACATAGTCGTGTATATGATACCTCTTAAAACATGAACCGCTTTCTTTGACAGTTTTTGCGCAGCTGGAATCCTTATAACATCCAAGATATCAAACGGGAAGCTAGGACGTAATCGACACCACGATTCAATTATGTACCAAACTTCTTGAGAGTATACACAACCTGTGAATAAGTGGATAGCCGTTTCTGTATCAACCGTGCAAAGGCTGCAAACAGAATTTTGAATATTGACACCCCGTTTTATCAATTCAGCGATAGTAGGAAGACGGTTTAGGCATGCTCTCCACACCATGACCTTAACTTTGAGTGGCACCCAAACCTTCCAATTTATGAGCGAATTCTGCCCAGTGCTCGTAGCGTCGGACAACAAGTATTTTGCGGACCTGACTGTGAACAAACCATCGGCTATACATGACCACTTCCAACAATCCAAACCTCCTTTCCAGTTGTACTCGTGTATCTCATCTAACAGTTGGAACAATTCAGACAATTCTTCATGCGTAGCCGGCTCTGTGCACCACTCCCACTTTAAAATTTCAACATTGCTTTCCATCCAAAGTCGATTTTCTACCTTGACCCATTTGTCTTTTTCCAGCCTGAACAAGTTAGGAAAAGCGCTTCTAAGGGGCACGTCTCTTAACCACGCATCTCCCCAGAAGCTTATATACTTACCTTCTCCCAATTCTGCAATGATATGAGAGTTTAGAGTAGCGTCGTTTGCTGTGATCATCTCCCCCACTTTAACAATACTCTTCCAGCAGCCATTAGATGACACATTACACGGAAGCATAGCCTAAGGTCGACTCGTCCCGTGGCAGCCCATGATAACTTTCTTCCATAAACATTCCCCGTCCCTTTTGTAGCGCATTTTAAAAGCAACACAATGTTAACATCTTGCAACCTGGACACCCCCAATCCCCCGCATCTTTTTGGAGTTGTGACTACGTCCCATGCCACCCAAGAGATTTTCTTTTCTTCACTTGAACCCGCCCATAAGAATCGTCTCATTAGAGCCTCCATAGTCTGTAGAACCGCCTTAGGAGCTTTGTACAATGAAAAATAGTAAACCGGTAAGCTTTCAAGGACCGATTTTATTAAAATTATACGACCACCTATCGATAGGGTTTTAGCTTTCCATAAGGCAAGGCGGTTTTTTAAGACTTCAATAA
Source organism: Flaveria brownii (assembly GCA_018326445.1). Lineage (NCBI taxonomy): Eukaryota > Viridiplantae > Streptophyta > Magnoliopsida > Asterales > Asteraceae > Flaveria > Flaveria brownii. The sequence goes on along the minus strand of BJCN01000134.1, from coordinate 3,748 downwards.
CCGGATCCCAATTGCTAATCCGGCTCATTTTTTCCCCAACTTGGATACCAAGATAATTAAAAGGAAGGCAACCTCTTTTGCATCTAAGGAATTCCATCATCTCATCCACCTTCGAGTCCTCTATACCAACCCCGTAAATGTTTGACTTATGGAGGTTAATACGGAGCCCGGAACACAAATAGAAAATGCGGAGGATTCTAGCAATATTACGGATGTTTTCCCTTGACCAGTCACCTACAATAAGGGCTTCATCCGCGTAGAACAAATGGGTAACATCCATACCTTATTTGGAAAAAGAAATGCCTTTAAAAACGCCTAGTTGTTTAGCCTTCTCCAAAAACCAAGAAATGGCTTCCATCACGATTAAGAAGAGAAAAGGAGATAACGGGTCGCCTTGGCGAAGGCCCTTTTCGCATTGAAAATCAAAAGTTGGCAACCCGTTAACTAAAACCGCGGCTCTAGAGGAGTGACAAATACCTTTAATCCATTCGCACCATAACGGATGAAAACCCATTTGAGATAAAATGGAGTTCAAGAAAAGCCAATTGACGTTGTCGTAAGCTTTCTCGAAATCTATTTTCAACAAAAAAAGCCTTTCTATTTTTTTTCTTCAACCAATCCACCACTTTATTAACCATGAGAGGGCCGTCAAGAATGAACCGACCTGAAATGAAAGCCGATTGAGATTCCGATATAATCTGGCCCATCACTTTTTTCAGTCGATTAGTAAGGATTTTGGAAATAACCTTACTTATCATCCCGATCAAAGCAATAGGCCTATAATCTTTAAGACCCACTGGCGCTTTTGTTTTCGGAATCAAGGTAATAAAATAAGCCCCACAACCCGGATTAATAGAGCCTAAAGCATGAAATCAGCCATGATGTTCACGAAATCGTCTTCGAAGCAATCCCAAAACCTTTTGACAAAATGGAAATTAAACCCATCGGGACCGGGGGCCTTATTCGAACCGCGGTCAAACACCGCATCTTTCACTTCTTGCTTAGAAAAAGGAGCCACCAGGTTTTCCCTTTCCATATTGTCGATCCTATTAATGCCCGTGCACTGAAGATGTGGCCGAATTGGGGTGTGTTCCTTAAAGTGATTCCTAAAGAATCTCAAGACCTCTCTTTTGACCAGTGTCGGTTTAGTGACCCATTCGCCATCAATCATAATTCCCGGGATAGAATTACGCGCCTTCCTTCCGTTAATGACATTATGAAAGAAAGCCGAATTTTCATCTCCCAACGACGCCCATTTAATCCTAGATTTTTGGCAAAGATCCTGAGCCTTATGGAGCTCAATCTCTTCGATAGCCTTTTTACATTCCATCCAGATCCAAACATCCTCATCCTCCAGGTCCTTTGTCTCCATTTGCATCTCGAGTTGCTCTTTTTCCTTCCTCAAAACAGACTCATCCTTCATTTCTTTGTGACTGGTGGTTTTGTACCATTCTTTTAGCATCGATCTTAGTCTTTTCAGCTTGTTAAGAAGGTTCAAATCCGTTGGACCACTATTATTCCACCCATCAAAAACCGAA
>BJCN01000070.1:0-14542 GCA_018326445.1 Flaveria brownii | reverse complement strand
TTATCCGATGAAATGGGCATGATAGTGTTGTTGAGCGTAACTTATCCCACAAACAAGCGTTCAACGCGAGAAGGAATATACAAACCCTCATTCTATAATTGACTTTGTTGATAGTTGGGATGCATCTGGACCTTGGTAGAATGTCGTGGTACGAAATGCTTTATGGCCAAATATGTTGGACTTCAATGTGTTGGGGTGAGTGGGTCAAAAAAAAGCTTGGTATAATCGAGACTTTGCAAGCCACTACCCAGTATGCTGATCGAATTTGAGAGCGCTCTCGCGCTGATCAAAAGTCTATGAAGTCATACACAAGAGACAAGGGCCACACGATATCAGTGTGAGATACCAAGTTAAATTAAAAGAATCACCATGAAACTGGACAATCCGGTTCTAAAAGCAACAGAGAAAACCCAGTCCGAGATTATTAAGCAATTCAAGGTCAGGTCGAAGTAGGTCAAAGATAACTTGAAGGATCGAGATTGTGCAAGCCACAACAAAGAAAACCGGCAAATTAGAGAGCGGTTACAGGTGCTCAAAGTCATCAAAAGCCATTGCAACAAATAATGAGACAAATTGAATTCATGAATACCAAACAATGTTAGAAGTCTCACCATGGAAGGGGTCATCCTTTTTAGAAGCGAGGAAAACTACGTACGGGATCCGTCGGGTTATTTAAATTTGTAGCACGGGTTGGAAATATGGCATATTGCTTAAAACTATCAAGGGAGTTTATTGAGATTCATAACACATTTCATGTGTCCCACAAAGTGTCTTGCTCGCGAGAAAACACATATGCCACTAAACGAATGGTGATTAACCATAGGTTGAACCAAGTGGATGAGCCTATTATGCTGATGGTAATCCATATGAATTAGTGATGAGAGCAAGAATTTTCACATGATTAGGGATTGTGGACTTTGATTCATACATATAAGAATTGTAAACTTAATTCACACGTATTTTTTGAATCTTGATTTACATGGTTTATGTGTTGTCAATTAGATTCACGCATTTTGACTATGAGAATTTTGATATACATGATGTCAATGTGACATATGTATTTATGCAAAGTAAATATGAAAGTTATGTTCAATATTCACACTTTTTTATTTACATTCAAGAACCGTTGAACCCAAACAAACTACCCCAACCAAAGCAAGTCAGATGATTTACGATTCAAACAGTTCAATCCATGGATTTGGTAAAAATATGGATTTTAGTACTTGCAAAAAGGATTGTGTTAGGCCAGACCATTGTATCGTAGCCTTATGACGGAGCACCATAGCCTTACAGTGGTTGTGTTGATTTATACGTATGTGCTTTTCAAGAAAAAAAATGTTTTCTAGGCATCGTAGCTTTATGGTGGAGGACCACGGTCTACAGTGACTCTATTATAGATTTCCTACCTTGTTTTAATATGTTTGCCATGAGTTTTTGCTATAGTTTTCAATTACTGATCCTCTATGTATTAATGTAGTATATACTTTCAAGTTATACATCTCAAGTTGCTAAGAAGGAATGCAGGGCCTCCAGAGAGCTCATAAAAGCGCCATCATCTATACTTCTATAATACGTTGAGCTACATGGGTCATCTTTTTATTTACCAATTGCACCTCAAGCTACTTATTGTATAACAACGTTGGATAAACATAAGATTATGTTTTTACTTATGAAAAATTGACATAACATAGTTAACAGGAAGAAAACAAACCTTTCTGGAGACCAGGGCAAACATCTTCACCTTTAAACACAACTGGCACATCAACCTTCAGTTTAGTTCCCTCATCCGCCCAAACAAACACCAAATTTAACAACTTTCCCGTCTCTGGGTCCCTATGCACCTACACCCAAATTCCATTCAGCTGAAAGTTAATGAAAAACAATCTTAATCCATCATCAGCATTACTGGATTTACCGGACTCAAATCGCCAGTGCCACCCAATACAGTTGAAATTTGAAATTCATTTGTATATTATTTCACTATGATATACATTAATTCTTAACCTCGTATGTCCTACAGATTTGACAATTAAGATGAGAGGAAAACGCAAGTGCGATAAAAGGCTACTTGTTAATGCCCTAATTCCTAGTAGATTCTACCATAATAACGATTTTGATTCTTGATGCCCAACAATGTCACAAAAAAAAAAAAAAAAAGAATTGAAACACTTGATGCCAAACACGAACAACATACATTTCTTACTAATCCTAGTGATTGCCATTTTATTAAACACTTGATGCACATAAACAATCAACACACAAACTGTTTAGCTAGACAGAAAAACACTAAAAATTGAAACTTATAACTTACCTCAGCTGTCCACAGATTTGACTATTAAGATAAGATGGAAAGTGAGATAAATGACTAGTTCTAAACATCCTAATTCCGAGTAGATTCTACCATAATAATGTTTTTAATTCTGAATTTCTAATGCTCAACAATGTCATAGAAACATTTGTGCAACATGAATTCCAAATCAAAGCAGTAGATTACTTGACCTCAAACACAACTAATAAACATTTCTTACTAATCCTAGTAATCGGCATTTCATCAAACACTTGATCCGCATAAACAATCAACACAAATAACATACTCAGCTCCACATAACACAAATTCAACACTTCACAAACCTTGATCGGAAGAACGGTTCCAGACTCCAGCAGCGTCGATGAACCCGATCCCGCTCTAATCTGCAGAGGAAAAGTGGTGGAGCAAAAGTACGGAAACTCAACAGAATTAAGAATCGCCTGAATCTGCCTTTTCTCGGTGGTTAACAGATGCTTTCTAGCAACGGACCTCACCGGACCACCACCAGCGTCAACACTAGGGTTAGGTTGTGCGAATACAACCGCGGGGATTCGACCTTGGGCTCTATCTTTTACGGAGACTCTGTTTCCGGTGATCTCTCTCGGAATAGCTTGGATTGTGTGGTATGATTTTGAGGCTTCCGGCGTCTTTCTCAGGCCGACCACGGCGGTGCGCCACCACTTCGACATCGTCGGTAGCGATGGTTCAATGGAGATGATGAAACACATGAAAGGGCTTTAGGGAGTGAGAATTTACTATTTATCTACCCTTTAATTGGTTATTGGGCTCTATGTTTAAAGGAAACTACAAGTAGTTAAATGGGCCTTAGGTTTTTTAGAAAGATAATACAAAATAATTATTAAGGTACGATAGAGTTTTAGGTTGAGTCAGTAAGTTTACTTTCAGTTATGATGAGTTTTTTTAGGTGATATCAGGTTGCGTATTCGAGTATGGAGATGATCGGGCTGGTCGGTGGTGTATTAATGATCCAATATGTCATTAAAAAAACTGTTTAAAAAAAATAAATTTTAAGTATGAAGTTGAGGTTGAGAATTAACATGCATTTGAGATGAATAACCGATAATCAAGTCTAGTGCTCATGGTTGGGTTAATCTCTAATTGTTTAGGACATCGAGTGGTAGTATAAATACTTGCTGATTAGAAAGTGTGAACTCTAATTTAGCGTTCTTTTGTGGTTAAGTGCACTTTTAAGTACTAGTACAAATGGTTTTGAATATATGTTAAAGAGTATTATTACAAACTCATCTCGATTTCTAGATACTTGGTCTTTTCTAAGTTAAACTTACTATATTTCTTTTGATGATTCAAACAACTAAATAGGACAAGTTTAAATGAAATGAATATTTGTATTTTTAATAGAACTTTATAAGAACTTTACAGCTTACTTACGGGTGGTTTGTGTCAAACGATGGCACAACAATTTATGCTAACACGTCTACAAAATGGGACGATTATGATCTATATAACGTATATCGTGTGTCTACAATTTCACATATTCATACTTTAGCTTCTCACTCAATTTAAAACCTATGACTAAACAAGTCTCACCTAAATTAGCATCCAAATTATCATCTAATTACTAAACAAGTCTAACCTAAATTAGCATCAACATTACTACCTAAATAATTAATTAACATAAATATACTAAATATACCACCCACACAGTTTAAAAATCTACCAAATGATCTTCACAAAATCACAATTAAAAGAAATCTACTAACAAAAATGATAATATGTAAGTTAAATACAAGTTAAAATTATTCGATCATACGTTCAAATTGTGGGGGAAAGGCCGCGTACATCTTCCCTTAAATGGGACGGACCCTCCCTGGACCCTGCGAACGCGGGAGCTCTTTGCAGCACCAGGTACGTTCAAATTCAATATCCTAACCCCTTGTGTGAACCAAAAGGAGTCTACATAAGATTGCACAGATACATACAATAGCATCAAGGTGTACACCATGGTTCAATTGTGGATCAACAGCCAAAGGCATTGAATCACCTATCGTATTTGCATCTAGATGGCGACATGATATATACATGGTCAAATATTTTAGAAAGGGCCGTTCAAAAAAAAAAAATATTTTAGAAAGGAATATTCGATCTCCAAACTTAAGTTTTTTTTAATGCAATACCAAGTCAAAATGTAGGTGTGATAAAAAAAGTAACCATATATATTTTAGTTGAAAAAAAGCTTTTTTGTTATTTATTATTGTTGCAAGGAACATGCTTAACAAAAAGCATTTCTCCCCTTTAATTAAGTTATAACTCACCCATTTGGATTTAATTTAATTGTTTTTCTGGTTTGGGATATAGTAGAAAATTATATATTGGCTTATTGCAATCGAGTTTTCGTGTTTATTTAAACAACTACTCTTGCAATACTAAAAACCAAAAACCTCTCATACACTATTTAATGATTATTTGAAGGGAGTGTCAATCTGGTGAGAATTGTTCATACTTACTTCCGTTTGTAATCGTTATAAATATTTTTACTTTCTTAGTAGTGAAGCGATTAATAGTGATCCCATTCATTGTGTATCATCAGAGAAATTACGATGATCTGTATAAATTTAGAGATAACTATAGTGAAAAACGAATTTTGTCTGAAGATCACTAGATGGATGTTTAATAGATTTGTTAACATCCACCCACATCATATATATACATTGAGTTGCTATAAAATTTCAGTCTAATGTATTCTTGAGTTGCTAAAATTATTTATTCAAACTTTATAAAATTTAAAAGAAGTATTTGTCCTCCCTCAGTTTTAGGTACAACTAATATTAGAAGGTTTGAATGAAGTAGACAATGAATTAAGGGTCTAGTAGTGAATAAGCAAAATAATACACTTGGAGTGTAATTTATATCCAACAAAAAAGATATGAGAATAACAATTCAACATTCATGTAAATTATAAATCAGTAGATATTAACAAATTGTGTCCCAAATTCGCAATTTGTGGTAGCTGAATATCATAGTTGTATATATTTTATTTTGCATATATTAGTGTATGTGTGAGAGAGTTTGAATATACTTTCCATGCGTTTATTTTCAAATAAAATCGTCATGATGTTTGAGTAAATTACAGATTATGTACATTCTATTCTATTATTAATTAATTTAAGATGTCGGTGGTGGGGTTTTTTTGATTTTTTTTGATTTTTGATTTTATTATTATATATTATATATATAGGTGAGGATTTTTTTATTTTTATTTTTTTATATTATATATTATATATAGCAAAATTGAAACATGAAATAATATCTATCTTGCTGGCTTGTGAGCTTTTTCACCATACATAAGACCCAGTTCGAATTTAATATTTACTATACTTTGCATGCTTTCTTAATTAACTCATATTTTAGTTTCTCGTATAAATAATAGTAGTTCAAATTATATCTATCTTAAAAAACTTTATTATATAATACTACGTGTTTATTTTTATGTGTAAATTTTATTTGCAATAAGTTGGGTCAAATATTATAATTTCATTTCGTTGGTATAAATTCGAGTTACTCTATGTTTTGAGTAAATTTTGTTAGGAAATGTGTTACAGCAAATGTAATCTATGCTTTATCATGTCGCCTATGGCTTTTCCGCACATGATTATTTTGATGTACGTTTTGAGTTGTTCTACGTTTTAACGTATATTGTGTTTGAAATATAGTCGATTTAAATAAAATATGTTTTTATTTGATGGTACAAATTCGTGTTACTCCATGTTTTATGTAAATTTAGTTTGAAAACAAGCAGAGTCGATTATATTTTATACTTGATCATGACACTTATGCTCGCCGCCGCAGCAACGCGCGACGAGTTAGTTCACTAGTTAACAATATATACCAAATTTCGGATAATTATGTCATGTGACTTCAATAATTACACTGGTGCATGTTTATTGAAAACTTTGGCAACCCTTTAGTCTTTTTCACTAATGTTCATCCAAATGAGACATTAAGTCATATCATGTGTCTCTCATTTAAGAATAATTATTTTTTTTAAAAGCTCATGTAAGAATAATTATAGTCTTATTACTTCTTTTTGATGAAAACATAAAGAAATTTAAAAAACTGAAATAAAATATTAAAAATATAAATGTTTAAACCCATTAATGTGCCTCCCTCTATCCGCCTAACCAATGATCGGCTATCCAACGTGTCACACCATCCCACTGGCCTGTTGTAACCCGTCACAACCACACCACCTTACCATTCTAGGGTTCGTCTAACTACCGAAAGTGGTAATGGTGAATGCTCACTTGCAATCAATCAAATTGGTTGATGATGTGGTTATCATGATGTAATTGAATTGCTTGGTTGTTGTGACGAAGAAGGAATGAGGATGGGATCGAGAAGTACATTAACTCGAAAGGAAACGATTACTTCCGTTGTTAAGTTATAATTTACATATACTTAATATACTTTATATAAATTACAATTTATATATACTTAAAAGTTGAGAAAAGTATGTATTAGACTATTCTAATACACATTTTTCTTAACTTTTAAGTTAACATAATGTTTTTTAAACGTTAAACTCATACACCCACTAAACCTACTATTACATCTATACTATGTTAACACTCAAAAACTTAAAAACAAAAAGATATATAATTCAAACAATACCTTCCGCTGACTATATATAATATACATTTTGGTAAGTTCACGTAATTACCATGTTTAAATGGCAATCTTAACTAACATGAAATTCCTAATATATTATAAAGTTCGTTAAATCTAATTTTCTTGAATTCATATTATCATCCCTCTCCATACACACACACAAATCCATAACAAACCCCCGATTTTTCAAACCCTGATGATCAACACACACCCACGCTCCAATTCTCGACGGTATCCCACACGCTCACATACACACACATATTCAAAGCCCATCAAACCATCATCATTCATCACTCATTTATGCACTCATCATACATACATACATACATACATACATACATACATACATACATACATACATAGACACACACATACACACCCTCGTGTCGTCGTCACCATCATCGTCATTATCTTCACATATTCTTCTGCGTGTTCTTAAGTGTGTGTGCTGTTGTTTCTTCTAATTGAAGAAACTATATCTTCCATTTTGTTTGAGATATATCTTCAACTTTTGAGCATCGGATCCAGCGGTATTTGTAGTCGAAACCCTAGCTCATCGCATCTGTACATAAGGTACATGGATTTCGACGTTTTTCAGTGGTGAATTGATTGATTAATGAATGAGTGGATGAATAAATGATTGATTGATTGTTGATTTGTTTTTCTCTTTTGCAGGTGATTCGGAATTGGTTAGTGCACATACGAGTGATCTAAGCACGTTTTCAACGAAATCAAACGTTATATAGGTGAGATTTTTTCGTTTATTGATCGTTTGAATGAAATCGATTCCATATTCGTAGCTGTTTTAATTGTTTTGATTAATTGATGATGATTGTAAATTTATTATTTTTATTTTAAACGATATCGGATCTCGAAAATATTGTTTACCAGTGGTTTCTTGCATTACAAGTCGATTCACTGTCGCTTAAAAACGCGTTAAGGTTTAACTCGTTTTTTCTTCTGATTTTTTAAAAATTTTCTTCGGTTTTTATTTTTATTTTTTCTTCATATGTTCGAATCATTTTCTTCGATTTTTTGTAAAATTTATTTCATCGTCTTCTCCAAAGGTCGATTTACAGGTCTGTTCTTCATCTAATTTCATGTATAAAAAAGCATTAATATTCATAAATATTACATCAATTTGACTTATGATTGTCGTTTTCGATGCAAGAATTAAGAAATCGTTAATCGATAAATGAACCCTCGCTGAATGCCACCTTTTTAATTCATTCAAACGTACCCTTAGATTCATGTGTACGTTTGTGTATTATAATCTACTCTAAAATCCCTCATTTATGATTGCATTCATGATATATTCTCTCATATATAATACCAATTTCAAATCTCACAAAGCAAATAAGTGATCTATTTCATGGAAAATAAGCGAAATGTTATGAAATCATGAAGGTGGAGGAGACGAAGAAAGCGAGAAGATAACAAAAATGTCGTCATCAAACTCGCCATGTGCCGCTTGTAAGTTCTTACGTCGAAAATGCACCCAAGAATGCGTGTTTGCACCGTACTTCCCACCAGACCAGCCTCAGAAGTTCGCGAATGTGCACAAAGTGTTTGGGGCCAGCAATGTGGCTAAGATCCTCAACGAGCTGAGCACGACACAGCGTGAAGACGCGGTTATTTCCCTTGCTTATGAGGCCGAGGCACGACTAAGGGACCCGGTGTATGGGTGCGTGGGGTTTATCTCGATCCTCCAACAAAAGCTAAAGCAAATACAGCTAGACTTGCACAATGCCAGACAAGAATTGGCTAGTTACGTGGGACCATCGGCCATGATGCCGGTTTTGAACCCGGGGTTCATGCAACAGTATCCGAATCTCCAGCCCTCGGTGGGTCCGGTTATGCATCCGATGTTGAGCGTTCACGGACCCGGAAATGCCCAAGACGCTCAACATAACCACGCGTTATACGAGGCTCCACAACATCAATTGGTTGGAAATGCAAGAGAACAAGAAATGTTAAGGAGCTTGGAGCACCAACAACACCACCAGCAGCAGCAACAACTACAACAACAGACCTCAATGGATCTATTGAGTTTTAATAGGGGCTATGATGCTGTTGGGCCATCCGGTCAGGTGACCCATAGTGGGTTCACCCAATCGGCTGGCCCAACAGTTATGTCCCCGTCTTTGGCATTGGGGGGCTCGTATGACAGTAATGTGTATCAAATCCAGCAGCCACAACAAGAACATCATCACCAACAACATCAACAGCGGCTCGTAGCGCAACAACTCTTGATCCAGCAGCAGGCTCAGCCAGCGGCAAATAACGGAGATGGTGGTAGTGAGGAGGTTAAGAGTGTTGGTCCACCGGGCTGATGATTTTCTTGCAGTCAGTCATCTTTGTTTCTTACACGTAGGCATTTCTTTCTTGGTTTCATAAATGCAATTTGATTTCACATATATTTATTGGAAAATTTTCTTGTGTATGAAGAATTTCGCAAGGATTTGACAACTGGTCTCTTGTTTCTTTTATATTTAGGGCCACCTGCAAACTACCGTTTGAAATCATGTAAAAAAGTCTGCTTGCAGGCTAAATGGTGGTTTGAGCATAATGTGAAATCACATGATCTCGCACAATTTAAATGGTCGTTTGAGTTTGTTATTGGATAACCATTTGAGTTTCAATTAAGATAACGGATTTAAGTTTAGAGTTGGTGTTTTGATAGCAATATAGCATGACTACGTGTTTATATTTATTTTCTGCAATTTAGTAGGTATTTACATGATTTTTATAAAGATTTTGACTGAAAAGTAGTTGCATCCACGCATGGGGATTCGAGAAACTTTAAAAAGGTTTTTTGAGTTGCTTCAAACACACTGAAAGGCAGAGAGGAGCGAAGGAGATGAACTTGTTTATGTCGGTAACACCATTTATTGATTTTATAAAAGTAAGAGAAACGGATAAATAATATTTTTGGGGTTAACTTGATCTTATAAAATTAAGAGATCAAACAAACAAACAAACAAGCCCAGTATATCCCACCCAAGAGCAGGGTCTGGGGAGGGTAGGTGTAGGCGAGTCTTTCCTCTATCTTGTTAGGTAGAGAGACCGCTTCCAAAAAATTATGTGCAAACGGGTGAGTAACGGATCCACGTTCGTCAACATCTCTATTCTCTCATTCCACTCACAGTTTCTCCACAAACAACGTCTTCATTTCTGTTCATAGCCACAGACATATGCTAGCTGTCCACGAGGTGAACCACGAGGGAGCCAATTGTCCCGATAGGTTTTGTTGTTATAGAGTCATTTTCTTGTAGTGCAAGTTGGGGCTTGTAGCCTCATGAATGCTAGTTGTAAATAAAATCAAACAAATACAAACAAAGGTTGGTTAATAAAAGTTTCACATATGTGTTGAAGTTATTTATTTATTTTTTATAAGAAATATACGACCCTGCTTCGAATGATATAATTGATCTTAAATGAATTGTTTATACGTTTTTCAGTCGAGACCGAACCCCCGAACCCCCGAACCCCTTAAAAAGAAACCCGCAACTGGTATAACCCCTAGTCAACATAGTGCATTTTTATTCTGAGTGAGACTTGAATCCAAGATTTTTTTATTTTTAATTGTTTTGTGTATCTCACTTTAACTAGGGATTGAACATGCGTTGAACTTATAACCCTCACCCTTTTAATCCACAACTGGTATAACCCCTAGTCAACATGCGTTGAACTTATAACCCTCATCCTTTTAAGGCTCATATTTTATTTAACTTACAAGGGATTGAATCGGTAATAAAATGTTAGCCTAGGGTTTGCGTGTAACTGGAATAGCAAGTGGCTCTAAATAGATAAACATCTATTTATATATGTAAAATAAGATTAGCATATAACTAACACATAATATATATAATGTTTTCTTGTATTCATAAATTTTGAGATGCATAACATAGATCCGCAAAGAAGATTATACAATTTTAACTAATAAAGGGTTATTTCCTTGTAATGTTAAAGTCTTTTCTATTTTATGTGTAAAATGAGAAAATTTATTTTTCTTCTTTAACCCGCAAACACACTCTAACTGACTAGCTTATTCCGAGTTAGTTAAAATATCAATGTTACAATTTACAAAATTTACTTTGAAGTCAAAGTCAAATTGTGAGGACTGTTGTTTGTAGTTCAAAAGGTGCAGGGACTGAATGCGTCATTCTGATATTCTTGTTTCTAAAGAATGTAATATGGGTATATAGGGTTATAGACAGTTGCCCAAATGGTTAATCAAATTCATTTTGATTTCTCTTCGAATTCAATGTATTCTTCTTGTTCTTGATTATCAATCAAATTTTCTTTTGAAGGTCAGTTTGATTCAATTCAGTTTTGAGTTCTTTATGTTGTTTGATTTCACAATCCCTTGTTTAATTGTCTTCAATTTCATAAATTAATTTCAGTTGTAGAAAAATTTCATATTCGCTGTATATCTATACAAGTTTTAGTCAGACTGAAAGATAGTTGCCAAAGTATGAATAGTTTTACCATTTTGTTAAACAAATAAGCACCCATTTTGACCTACCTAACTTCTATTTTACCAACTTGCTTTTCGAGTTATTCACAAAAATTCTTGAATCCATCAGTGATTTGGACCTCTTCAAATCTCTATAGTTGTTAGATGCGTGATTTTATATATGGGTGTGCCATGTACATGTGTGATTTTGCTTAGAAGATTTTGTTGATTAATGTTCTTGACTGAAATTTTTAAAATAGTATAATTAATTCGGGATTGATATGTTAACTTGAGTCTTGCTTAAGTTATTTAACAATGAAAATCATCATCTTTATTTATCATTATAGAAAGCAAGATATAACCAATACCCACAACTTATTACATAGGGATTGAAACACAGAACAAGAGTGTAATATATTCCTTGAATGTCTTTTCTGGAAAAGTAAACCCATCATTGTACTTGTATGCCACATCTATCATTCGCGCAAGATTAACAATTGGAGCAAGTAGATCCATCGACACCTCTCTTGGCTTTAGACACCCCTCGTTAATATCTTTCCATGCATTTTCAACAATTTCTGTGACGCCTTCACTGCTACCTTTTCAGACACCCCAAAAGTCTTCATGTAAGCATCTACACCTGTGGCTGATGGAGCTCTTTCGCGCTCAAACTTCATATCAACATCAAATATTATAATACTAGATAACACTATATGTTATTTAGTAGACATGGCAAAAAAGTAGATCATTTTTTAGCTAAATAGTGTGAATTTAATACCTCAACAGTCATCACATCATCATGGAGCCTTGCAATTGTCTCTGAGGCTGTCAAGATCTTTGGATGACTTCGGTACCAATTAAAAGCTTCTCGCGTGACAATCTTACCCATACCAATCCACGCAGATTTACCAAGAAGGTCATGTGTAGAAGTAGTTAACCCAACTCTCATATACTCAACAAATGATGGCACCTCTTTGCTATGCCTCCATTCAGCCTCTTGAAGGTAGCCTCTAGCCAATTCTTGAAACTAAGTTTATAAAAAAAAAAGCATATGAAATATAATAATATTAAGTATAATAACTTTTTTGTAAGTAAGATTTTAGATTACATTAAAGCATAATTTATAATGAAATCATACATCTTTTTTTAAAGCCTCAGCTATGAGATTTGTTGTTTCTTGTTGAGGTAGTTGTTTGTGCAATTCAACAAACTCCTTCAATAAAATCTCATAGAATGGTTGCATGTATTCTGGAAGTCCTGACATAGCAGTAATGTCCCACCTAAAAGGAAACAACAATTAGCATCATACTAAAGGATCACTTGGTGAACAATGGTCCAAATGTTAGATTGAAAGGATGGATCAACTAACATATGCTTTTATAATAATGAATACCTGTTTATTGCATGCGTTAGAAGTCGTATCTCTTCAATAGTAGCATAGGCATCACATGTATCATCTAACATCAACACGAGTTGTATGATTTTTGTTGTTATGATTCGGGCTTGAGAGTAATAAGGCTCCAAGAATAGTGCCAATATCCATACATAGAGCTCGGGTATTCTATCTCGAACATAAGATGTTTTCACTTGCAAGTTCAAGTCTTTCCACCACCTATATTGAAAGTATATATTTATTATCATTACAATGTCACATATAAAAGTTAATATATTTCTCCAATGATAACTTACTTTGAAACAGTTTGAAGCTCTTCCTTTTGTAGGAGTTGCAAGTAGTTAAAGTGCACCTTTGCAAGCGTTAGTAGCGAGTCATATCTCGAAATTTCTTCCTCATAATTGAACAAAAAAAACCTCGCTTCTACCATTGGATGCCCTCGATGTAAAGGTCTCTCCAATGCATGTTTCACTCGCCGTGCAAGGGTACCTTGGAGTGTTTTCTCTAGGGATTTTAGTTTTGTTTCTGTGAATGCAATGGCTTCATCTAGTATAGATTCTCCTCTTATCCTTAATTGGGCACTCTCATAGAAACTTATCATACCCGTCACATCCGTACAAATGTCTTCCTCAAATTCACCCGAATTACAATCCTTGAATTTGCTGAACACGTCTACATAACCATCAAATGATATATCAATTGTGTTCACTCACACAAATGACATGTAAGATAATTTGTAAAATTAGCATAAATGCATATGTAGATCTTTCTTTTAGCAACTTTTATGAGCAACTTACCACAAGAAAATCTGTAACCAAAGATTCTAAATACTTGAAAATGAGTAGATATTGTATTAAGATCAGCTTCACGGTAACTATTCAAGTTAAGCCGGTTGAAAAGTGTATCGAGTTGCACATCAATATCTCTCGCAAAAAGATATGTCAAACCAAGACGATACACAGAATAAATGAGACTCAATTTCTTGTCCGAATCAATAACAGGATCTAATAGTAATCTTCTCACGTGTTCTTTCGGCTCCTCCATAGCTTTACCATATGCTTCCAATTGCTACAAAATGAAAAACATACGTACCTTCTTAATCACAAGCAACACATACCATCACAACATGTCAGTAATTGATATGAACTCTTACCGATTTGTCAATAGAGACTGATAGGAAGCGATCACCCCACATCGAAGGAGGAAAGTTAGCCAAAGGACGCGTGATGGTGTTAGCTTCAGTTGTGGCCATTTGGTGCAGTGAAACTTATGGTTTAACCAACAACTCTTGCAAGAACTGCTATGGATCGTTATAACAAATTATCGGGCGTGAATACTATTTATAGAGGATGTATTTCATGCAGTGAGAGCTGCTTTCCTCCACGTTTTTTCAAGATTTTATTGATACAAAGGCAAGAGTCGCAATATGGTTAATATTTGATTTGTGACAAGGAAATGTATTTAGTTGGCTTTTATTGACTTCACAGGATAGGTGCAGGCTAGGGGGTTGATTAATTAAGTGCTTTTCTATCATTTTTTCAATGTGAAAGTAAGGGTAATTATAGTATTGATTTTTAAGTTATCAATTAATATCATTTGAAGAAATAATTTATAAAACAATATAAAACAGTATCACTCAAGGAGGCATCACGTTTATCACAATCGAAGGGATAAAATTTTATGGAGAAATATGAGGTAGATGTGTCGTTAGTGACGGAACTTGAACCAAACTAAA
>BJCN01000040.1:0-14948 GCA_018326445.1 Flaveria brownii | reverse complement strand
GGGGGGGGGGGGGGGGGGGGGGGGTTGCCGCCCCCTCTTTTTTTCGTCGGTAGTGTAATTTTTTGACCCGGTAGTGTAATTTTTTGGTCGGGTTGTGTAAATTTTTATATAAATATCGAGTTCGCCCCCCGTAAAAAAAATAATTTCGTCCCCGCCCTCCCTACGGGGATGTTCAAGCTCAACCACTGAGAGAAGACCTACAAAATTGTGTGTTGCAGGCTTGTAGCCATGGAAAAGAAATCCGTTTGATTGAGAGGAGAAAACCTGTGTGGTGAAGAGTCAATAATTGAAGACCTATTTGGAAACTGTGTGAAGTCGACCAATATGTGTGGTACAAGAGAAAGTGAAGTGGGTTGAAGTTGTGTGATCAGAATATGCCAAATCTTGAATGTTTTCAAAGTAAAGAGATAAAAAAGTTAGCAACTTGTTCTCTTTTGGTAGTGAGGTTGTAACATGTTGTTTAGCAGTTAATCTAAGAGCATCCACAGCCCATTCGTTAAAAATATGTAAGTGAGAGTTCTTAAATTATATTGAACGGTTGTGAGTGGAGGAGAGAGAAAATATTACTGTTTATCTGTAAATTTAAAGTTTCACTGTTCAACCTTATGAAATTTTTAATATTTTTTAAATTGGTTGTGAGTGGAGCAGAGGGAAAATGTAAGAAAAAAAGTATAAAAATATATTATTTAATTAAAAAGAAAGAGAAGTAGTGATCATTTTTAGTGTAATTATAAGAATGAAAAATAAGGAATGAGATGTGAGTGCTCTAAGAGCATTCACAGCCCACTCTCTATCTTTATTTCTATAATTACACTAAAAATCATTACTTTTTCTCTCCACTTTTCAATTAAATAATATTTTTTTATACTTTTATCATTATATTTTTTCTTTCCTCCGCTCACAGACACTTTCAACAAATATTAAAAAATTAATAGAGATGAACAGTGTTTTACCAAATATAAAGATGAACAATAACATCTTTTCTATCCTCCACTCACAACCACTAATAATCATTCTATATAATATATAAAACGCACTTACAGATTTATAGAGGATTTATAGAGAAGAAGTTGTGTATGCTGATATGCTCTATGGGGTGAATAATTAAAGAATAATGAATGAGGCTAAAACAAAAGAGTTACAATTAAAGTGTGACTGGGCATTGACCATTCGCTGACATGATTGTACTTGGACCACCTTGATTCTATTTTACACCTTTGCAATGCCCCAAGTTAACGTCTACAAATTACACGAGTTGGTCAATCACGGTAGAGTTTATCATACAAGCATACCGTTTATTAGGAGGCGATTAATCTAGTTACCAGGAGCAATCGCGTTTAGGAAGAATTTGAAGACTAGAGCTTTCATGTCTTAAACTCTAACCGAAGATGTATTGCTATGATTGGCTAAGCATTAAGATGTAAATTATGCGTAGGAAGTGCTTCATGTACCATATTTGGTAGCCAAGAGAGTTGAAAAAAGCAAGATACAAACCCTTAGAGCCGTACTAGAGATGTCGAAGATGAAAGAAAGTGAGACAATTAACGAATTTTCTAGAAAATTTAGCCGGATTGCTACAAAATTCAAAAGCGTCGGAAAATTTTCATGAGGTGTTGTGACAAAGCTACTCACTTCGGTCCTAAGAAAGTATCTGCAAATTTAAAGCTCCTACATTATGGTTTGTGCACTATGTTACTCTATGAATCCGATGCTTCATGGCATAATAAATGTCCAACTTGCTAAATAACAGTGTCACTTAAATTATATTTTTACTTATAAACACCTAAATTTACAGCTGTAGTAATTTGAAGCCACATAATTTTCATGAGAGAGAATTAATGGTGTTACTAGACCACAAGGCCGTGAGCAATGCTACTTTTGATTTCAGCTTTTGCGTTATAAGAAAGTGTGTAAACTTGATATAAAATAGGATTTTTCTATGTGTTTTAGGTTTTTATAATAATACCAGTTTGCAAGATTTCGTAGTTACATACCCCTTTTCTCTGATCAAATGGTGGCATGTTCCGGCCAAAAAAACTTTCTACACTGCCGGCAGTTTCGTTGGAAAGATCATTGAATCTTCCGTCAGCTGTTCTATAAGGAAAATCAACAGGATTAAACCCATCGCCCTTTGGGTTTTTACCTACGTTAAGCAAACTATGTTGGTTATGTAGATGTCGGCGTGCAAGAAGGTATGCTAAACCTAAGAACACCGGGAAACGATACCATTTTATTCTGGACCTATCAACACCATGAATAATCTGCACAAAGTAACTGTCAAAATAAATAATGTATCATTATTTGAACTATTTAAGCAACATGCATGCAAATGCAATGTTCTTATAATTGGATCACTTAATGAACCGACCGACCACTATTTGGGTTCATTGGTCCAACCATTCAAATCAAACTAAAAAACCAGATCACATCACAACAAATATAAAAATATTTAAATATTACATAAAATTTTAAAACTATATTGAATTTAAAAGTTTAATGAAACCGTGTTTGTTACTTCTACTTATATTTAGAAGCCGTTCGAAAAAACTTATACCCAGAAAATAAATTGAATTTATTGTTTCCTTCAAGATATTAAGAAAAAAAATACAAAATAATAAAGATCTTTTCGAGGAAAACGTTTAAAGTACTCTCACATATAGAGGTCTTAGCTCATATGTGAACTTTCTAAGTTATATTCTTTTTTTGCTTATAATGATTTCTAGACCGTAAAGAGGTTTCTCTTTCGAATCTTACAACTTACAAAAAGTTTATTTTACCCAAGCCAGTGCGACGGTTACAGATCCCCATATTTAACCACCCAAATCGCTTGGCCAATTCAAAACAATCCAAATATTACCTGGTCTGGTCCGACCCTGAATACACTATGCAAATACGTACCAAGAAGAGAAGTCTATCCATGGGTTCCATCATTTGAAAGATTTCATGGAAATCAGCATGTATCAAGTGTTTGATGAGTGAGAAAAGAAGAGATTTCACACAAGACGAAAATGGAAGCATTGTGGGTTTGATCTTGAGTCATGGGTTTCTTTGAAGTAAAAGATAGTAGGATCAATTGCATATTTAAGGTACATGTTAGAATTCAGTTTGTTTTTAATAGCAAAAGGGCACACTAAATGCGTGACAAAACAAACTTTCCGACAAAAACCATGTCTTTTAAAAATTCAAATGACGTTGCAGTTGTATGGATTTAAACTCAAACCGTTTTTATAAAGAGCAATCACCTATGCTACTAGTTTATAAAAACGTATATATGAATCTTAAAATTCTGAATTGAAAGTAGGTGATGTTTTTAACACAAGTTGAAAAGAATATACAAACTATAGAAAAATATGTTATATATGAATTTGAATTGCTTATGTACGAACTGACACGTCACATGTACGCACTATATAGAATTCAACTTAAAAATGTTTAAAGCGCTTTACCACAAAGAGAAACTTTATACCATTTCATAGTTCACAATGGTTCGAACGGTATCTGGAGATGGTTGACTGTGGCGGATGGCGTTTGGTGGTTGTCGTGGTGCTTGATGGTGGTGTCGGTGGTGGTGATGCTAAAAGGAAAGAGAAGAAATGAAAGTTACAATTATAAATTCACATTCATCTACATAAATGTCCTTTTGCCATTATTCTTTCTCAAACCAAACACATTACATTATTACATATAATGTCATTCAATGCATATATATACATATCAAGTATATTATGGTTCATGAGATACACACAGTACTGTTATTATTATGTTATTCTATAAGAAGAACAAACACAAGAAAGGAAGTCCATAAGATATATACGAAACACAATGAATCATCAAGGCACACGAAAATAAATTGGTATAGGATTATAAGGCTCCGGTGGAGCATCCCACACCGTAAAAGCACTCGTTGAGTTCATCCATGTATCGGTCATCTTCTCATAGTGTCGATCCAACACATCCTTTAATCTCTCTGTTGTGTTCACCCATTCCAACCCCCTTTTTGTGTAAACTTCTTCGTTGAAGTCGTTAGTGAAAAATCTATCTGCTTCGAGTCTCCTGGAAATCAATACATTAATTAGTTACTTCAGTGTTACCAACTTCAACTTTAAGGTCTAAGTTACTTTAAAAAAAGACTCAGATTTATTAAACAAGGAAAAATTATGATGATTAGGATCAACGGACCCTTTTGACCTCTCCCCTAGTTTGACCACTATGTTATTTTGGTTATTTTTATTTTTAGTTACACTATTGCTATTGTTTGGAGTTGTACCTTGATGCCATGATGATGAAAATCACAAAAGCTGTCTCGCTTATGGCGAATCCTTTGATCTTCTTCTCGGCCGCCATTCCGACCAAAAGATCGAGCTGCTCCACGTCGTCATCATATACTTCACGCAACATGTCTATTGCTTTGTTATCGTCTGTTAGATCTTCCCATTTTGAGATTGGGATCAAGAAAAGTGATCTACGAAACTCGTTGTACCTTGCTACATTTCTTTCTCTGTCCCTGTAAACTGCATTGTCACGTTTTCAAAACAACATTAATGATACCAATCATGAAATTTGCACATTGTATTTCTTGGTTTACTGTTCTTAGAATTGTTTAACATAATTATCGGTTAAAATTGTCCTAGTCAGTATACAACCTAATTAAATTGTATTTGCAATGATTCGAAAGCACACCATATTTGTCAAGGGAACTCACCAATGCAACTTGATGTCTGTGTAACCAAAATTTGCTACCGAAAAACACAATCTAAAAATTTTTTGAGACCGAATACAAGTATTAAGAAAAATTAACCAAACTAAATTATAAATGCCCGTCGCAAACAGGTAGTAAATATGTGAACAAAATAAGTTTAAAATAAAAATATATTTTTTTAGTAAAATGGTTAAAAAAACATAAATTAGAAATGAAATATATATTTTGGTTTCGTGTGCAAAACTATGAACATAAATGAAATATTTTCTGTTGCAAATAAAGCAGTCATAAACCAATTACAATGTTCGTAGTCACAAATGGATTAGGAAAACATAGATTTAATTCTTGTAGTGAAACTAATAAAGACTAACATATGGACATTAGAATATCTTTGTATGAACAAGTTTAATGAAAGAAAGACTGTATATACTTACTCTCAAGTGAGGGCAAGTCGACAGGATCGGGACGATCAGTGCCATCAACATTTTGAGGCACGACGTCCCGAAGCCACATTGGATAATTCCATAGTTCAAGTGCCCCGCATGCTTGATGTCCCATTGATACCATCATTGTTCTTAAGCCAATTTTCGGCAATTTTTTCTCCCCTTTCCTCCCGGTTAAATCTTTCATGTCAACCCTACAAAAATAAATAATGTTTGATAAAACACAAAGATGACGCCAATCACCACAAAACAAATGACTTTCACATGTGGAAAAATCCTTGAGGAACCAATTGACGAAAGAAAAAAAGGTCTTACTTTTCCTTCAAGTTTGGTGACTTGTTAGCACCTGGTTCTGAATTGACATCCCTAATAAAGAATTGATCAGGTAACAAAGAGTGCATTCTATATACACTCACAAACTCTTCGGTTAGCGAGTAGGGTACTCCATGATTATTGGGTTTCCTTAACCCTACAAGACCTCCCAATATGGGTCCTCCAACATGTCCGAATGTGTCCTTGAATCTTTTACCCAATAATCCATACCTAGATCACACAATTTTAAAAAAAATAAACACACAATTAGATATCACTTATTAGTTAACTATATGATTAGTTCCAACTAATTTACCAGTTAGCTCTCATTGCTACATGAAGCATGTCTGTTTTAAGCAGCTCAACAGTCCAATCAATAGTATGGATCTTCGCTATGACGGCAGAAGTTACTAGTCTTGCATGACGATATAGATCTTCATCACTCAAATCATGATATTCTTTCTGATATAATGATTAGTTTGCAAATGAGAATCACTCAATACAGAAAAAACAGTCAAGTTTGCTATGAAAATTCCCTACGCAAATTTTTCTATCACAAAACTATGCATATTTGTGACTAGTTTTCCACAAAATAAAAAAAAAATCTCCTTTTGCGAGAAACTTGCATCAAAGAAGCGTTACCAAAAAAAAAAAAAAAACTTAGGGTTTGGTGGAAATATGGTGCAAAAAGTTCATAAAAATTTATGTTATTAAATGTAATAATACTAAAAATAAAGTTAACCCCACTAATAATAATTGGGAGGGTGTGTAAGAAATGCAAAGAAAGTTTCCCCACTGTTATAATTACATCCTACGAGGTATTATCTGGTAAAAGTTTTTTGTCACAAACGTGTCAGAAATTTGGTTTTCTTACACTTTCTGATGAAAAGATGCTTAAGAAATTATTATTATTATTATTTTTCCAATAGTGACTAATGAATCTGAATTAAATTGTGTGAATAGATGTGTATATATGTTTATAACCTTCAATGTATCACAAACTTTATTGTGCTCGAGGATAAAGAGAGCTTGTAAGGTTGATAGACCAATCCAGCCATTACGGACATCACCGGATAACGGTACTCCGTCTTTGTCATGTTCGAGGAGGCCGTCTTCTCCGATCTTCAGTTTCCCGTCTTTGAATGTTCTCAGTTTTTGCAACTTAGTCGAGTTGCTTCCGTATATCGCACTTCCATCCCTAAAATAGTTTGTTTCTTAGTATAATATCATCCAAAGGGTTTAACTCTAGAAACCCTAATAGGCTCACATGATGAGTTATATATTTATAAGTGGCTTGGCAAGATAATAAGTGTTATACGTGGTTTTCGAACAATATTTTAGTTTTTAGGAAGTTCGTTATACGCATGCAAAATCCTAGGTACGTAGTGAACTCGGTAGATTCGCCTATTGAGGAAGTGAACTCAAGATTTTAAAATTTTTATTTCAATTTTTTTTCTTCTAAATAACTCATTTTAGCTTATAATTTGATTTTTAATAAGTTCTAATATTTAACTTAGTTTTGTTTGAATTGTTTTGACATCCTATATAAATTTAATTGAACCTTGGTGTCTTTCGATATAAATTTAATTGAACCTTGGTGTCTTTATAAAAATAAGTTACTTTTTGTCTCGTAAAAACATTATATTTTGAAAGAACTCATTTTTAAAGAAAAAATGTATATCTGAATGTCGAAAGAAACTTAAGCAAAACTGTTAGTTTATAAATTTTTAAAAAAGTTACATATTATAAATTACGATTTTGTTTGACTACCTAAACATCAAAAGCACTCAAGATATTAACCCTTATGATTTTCCTATATATACCACCTAAAAATCAAAAGAATTTATCGGGTGACCTCAAGTTCATTACGAGCATGAGAAATAAACTGAGTTACAACGAATCGAGGGGATGATATATGCATGAAACTAGTTGAAAAGGAGTTGAAGTTTTCATACCACCAAGGAGTTCTGATGTTAAGATGACCTTTATTGATGTCATAAAATCCTGTATCAATAGCTTTAGTTTTGTAAAACTTGAAGGATTTGAGAGGGCATTGACTAGCTACCTCTACAGGCGCCTTTAGTTCAATCTGATGCAAAATATTAAATCACTAGTTTTAGTTAACTCGTATAATATACGGGTTAAAAATATGAAAACAATATAATTCATAAATGTATAAATATTTCGTATGATTAAGTTGCGTATTAGTATAACAATGAAAAATAAAAAGTTACATTTATAAATTATAAATATTCAAATACTTTTTGAATAATATAATATATAATTGACTCATTTAAAATTAAAACCAATTGTGTTAAAATCACACTAATCTATAATAAATAAATATATCAATAAATATTTTTTTAGTTTTTTTAATTGAATCTTATTTAGCTATAAAAATATGTATATTTCAAAACAATATGATTACACAATTAAGTTGATAATATAAAAAAATAAATTAAAAAAAATGAATTATTACTATTAATTGAGTTTCTTAAAATAAAAAACTTGAATAAGGGGTTGTTTGATTGCAGCCTGACCCGGTCAAAATGTCTGACCCACTGACCCGGTCAGACATTTTGGTCGGTCAACATGTTTGATGCAGGGTCGGTCAGCGTGTTTGATGCAGTTTATCTTACGTCTGACTCGGTCAGCAGTGGCTGACATCATGCCTAATTTTTCCTTACCCGGTCAGATTTGGAAACACCTCTTACTCGGTCAGCAGGGGCTGACCGAGACCACAGAATCAAACAATCCCTAAAATAATATATTAGTTTAGGCGGATTTTTTTTTTAAAAGTAATATGAGAGTACCATGTGACATTCTAATTACTCTTTTATTATATAGTATAGATATATCACCACTTCATCATATGTTATATATTTCAGGATTAAGGATATGATATAATTAATATCACTACAAAGTGAATTTAGTGTAATTGTACTACAATATTGTAGTGTTGTAAGGTTGATCAAGTAGGGGTGCCAAACATGGGTTTGTGGGTTGGTGGGTACAACCTGATACGATCCTAAAAAATTAACAAGACCCCAAACACCATCGAAACCTGAAAATTGTGTTAGATATGTCAACCTGAACACGACACATAAATTCACGCTTGACACGAACACGACGTGTTTGAGCCGAATTTTTAAAGTTATATAAAACTTTTCATATATTAATACTCTAAAATTACTATTTTAGAACAAGAAAATAGAAAGGAATATAAAAAATGTTATATTTTATCAAAAAAATCTTAAGTTAATTTCTATTTTAAGTTCTAAAGTTTTAAATAAGACAAAAAAACTAATTTATGGCAATAATACATATATAAAATAAATAAATAATAGGTTAGACAGGTCAACCTGTTAGTCCACCAGGACCCATCTAGCTAAACGGGTTTATGGGTTCGAGCCAAACCCGCTTATAGTAAACCCAAACCTATGAATTTTATATTAGGTTCATGTCATGTTTTTAAGTCGTGCCAAATGAATAAGATGTAGTTGCTAGGTGTATAAGTTCGCTGATAAAAAAATATAAATACGACAAACAACGCATAAACTAAACCTGGTTCGTTTCTTCGAGGTGATCAATCCAATCATGAATCATGAACTGAATCCATGAAGCAGCAATCATGTTGAACTGCTTTCCGGTATCGATTAATTTTCTGCGTGTCAAGAGCTTCGTTGCCACCACCATAGGATCTGGTTTTAGTAACTGCATATATATGTAAAACTAGGATTTTTAGTATATTTATGATCTTGCATGAATTCATGTGCTAAATAACTTTTTTTTATTTTCGAAACGAACGTTATAATTAACTTATTGGTTTACTATCTTTTACATCTAATACTTCGATTTTTGAAAAAATTGTAACATGATAGCTAATGACATTTTTAAAAACAATGATGAAAAGGGCGTGCATAAACCTAATACAAATACACAGTGATATGTTTATACCAATTGGGTCACTACGAGTAGGCCTGTAAATGAACCGAACGAACACGAACATCAGCATGTTCATGTTTGTTCATTTAACTTTTACCGAACACGAACACGAACACGAACACATAATCGAACATGATTTTTTGTTCATGTTCGTTTATTAAGAAAATAAAAATATTCGTGTTCGTTTATATTTGTTCGTTAAAAAGCTAAATGAACACTTCACAAACATAAAAGAACACAAATGAAGAATAATAAATGAACATAAATGAACAATAATAAACGAACACAGATGAAGAATAATAAACAAACATAAATGAACAATAATAAACGAACATAAATGAATAATAATAAACGAACATAAATGAGCAATAATAAATATACATACTGAACAGAAAAAAAACAACGTTAAATGACTATTTTGGACATTTTAGGTGTACTAGTAGAGATTGAAATCTCATTAAACTTCTAGGTTTCTAATATAACATAATACACTTAAGTTTCAAATATTAACATATAATATCATTTTATTTATATATTAATATATATAAATAAACAACGTAAACGAACGTAAATGAACAGACATAAACGAACATATATGAACGAACACATAAACGAACGTTCATGAACGTAAACGAACGAACAAAGCATGTGTTCATGTTTGTTCGTTTAACTAAACGAACACAAAATTTTTGTTCATGTTCGTTCATTTACTAAATAAACGAACATAAACGAACTTCCCGCCGAACAGTTCATGAACTGTTCATGAACGTTCAGTTCATTTACAGGTCTAACTACGGGTGTGTAAGAGGTTTCTTAGCTTAGCGACTATGATAGTGCGTACAAACCACTATAACGATGTGTATAAAACGACTTGTTTATTAACGGATATGGTACATACATACCTTCGTCGTGAAATACACTGTCATGTTTTTGTATTTTTCACGTGTAGAAAGTTTAGAACACGCCTATATTACATAGAAAGTAGTGGTGAAATTATTTTCAAGAACACATGTTTATTATTCGCAGAGATGATATTATCATGTAAGATTACTCCATGCGTCAGAATTTTATTTTTGCATGATAGTTTTATCATTGTGTGGCAATTTCACCAGTGTTTATTATAAATTAATATAAACTATACAATACCATGATTAAATTAAAAGAAAATGCTTGTTTTTAATTTATGATGTAATTTATTAAAAAAATTAAGGTCTGAAAAAGTTATACCATTTTAAAAACTAAGTTGGTTTAACATTTCAACAACTATAATCACATAATTGATATTTATATAAAAAATAACACAAAAGAAAAATGTTTACCCTAAAACTCTTAAAGATTAACGTTAAAATAAAATATTATCCTCTAATTGTTTTGACTTATATATAACATTAGAGTTATAAACGAACCGAACGATCAGGAACATGAACTATTCACGAACAATTAGCGAACATAAATTAACACAAAAAAAGACAAACGAATACAAACAAATGTTCATGAATAAAAACGAACACAAACAAAAGTTTGTCAAGTTTTAACATAAAATTTACATAATTATCCAAACATACTTGATATAATTATTATAAATATAAATAACTCAAAAATTAAAAAGTTCATCAAGTTTAGCATAAGTTGAAGTCAAAAATGGATATATTAGGGACGGGGACATATAGTATAACTAGGATTTTATATTTTTAAAACTAAAACCAGCAAAATAAAATATAAAATAAAAATATAAATTTTTTAAATAAATAAACATAGACGAACATATTATCAAACATTCATAAATATAAATTAACGAACACGGTCTCTTTTCATGTTATTTTGATTAGCTAAAGGAACATAATTTTTATATTCAAATCGTTTATTACGGATATAAATAAAGTTTCCGCCGTTGGCTCGTATACAACCCACATGCATAAAAATTACAAAAATACTTTTTTTTTATTTTTTTGGAAAGATTATGTAACTGTCAGGTTAGTTCAACAGCTCCATTAACTATGCAAGGTGTGAAAATTCTGGACGATGTTTTAATATTTGTTAATCTTAGTGTCGATAGCCAGTCGCCTTTTTAATTATACTCAAATGCAGAGTAGTTGCTATAGTACAGTATACTCGTAAATAATTACTATATCATATGTTTTTTTATTGCTCTCTCGTTCTTTATGTATAATCAATGAAATCTAAGTTCAAATATATATAATTATGATTAATTAAGTTGAAAGTACGGACTTAATGATTTAAAAAGGGGTTGGAATATTTATACACCCCAAAATTTTAAATTAACACCCACAATTTATATACGTGTCGTATAACACTATAAACGTCGTATAGGTGGGACGTATAGTCCCATACGGGGCGTATAACCCTTTTGACAGCCTCCTGAATTTTTCATCATAGTAAATGTCGGAATTTGTTATGCACGTCGTATATAGGTGTCGTATAGGGGGTTGTATAGGGCAACATAGGGTGTATAGCCCTCTGACAACCCCCTGAATTTTCCTTTTTTTCAGTGTTTTCGATCCTATACGCCGCGTATGGTGTCATACGAGGAGTGTCGATTTATAAAATGAGTTGTTTCTCTATTAGGACCATTTACAAATGATGATTTACAAAGTTTTTTAATGTCTTCCACTTCAACAAAGTACAAGAATTGTATACCATTAATTGTTTATAAATGTTTTATAGCAATCACTACTTAACATTTAACACTGTAATTTCAGTTTTAGATTTGGTGAAAGGTATTTGTTGTATTTACGCAGACCCAACACTTAATGTTCTTTTATCACAAAGATTAAAGATATCTTGTTTTTAGTAGTAAAATTTTTAATTAAGATCCTTTCTTTGAAAATATAAACTTTCCTAAAACTAGAATTATTTAATTATTCTTTAAGGATATTACTTAAGTTATATATAATTCAGATCACAGATCCAACCACCCAGTTGTCATTTGCTTAACATTAAACAATATATACAGGAAAATTGGAGATTCATTACAAAATTACAAATATTACGATACTACGAGAACCTTTAATTAAAATCATTCATATATTTATTAAATTTATGTAAAATGTAAGATTATAACATGACTGTCGAAATATAACACTGTTAATTAAGTATTTATTATCGAATTGACATTGATAAATTTATAAGTTTTCATATATTAAAAACATTTACTCACGTACAATCATATATATAAACATATAGGTATAGAAAACTTGTTACGAGTAAGATGGTAGATATATGAGTCTTGTGTTAAGGACTGTAAAGCTAGTTAATTATGCATGAAAGATGTATAACTAAATTCAAGATATACAACATATCATAACAAAATTTTATTATGGTATTAATGAAATTTCGTTATGGTATCTAACAAAATGTTAGGATATTAATTTACCATTTTATGATATTGGATTTTGTATATGTTTTCGGTACTATGTGTGTACGTAGTAAATTGAAGAAGAAAATTTTATGTACTAAAGTTAATGCATGGTTTCTCTCAGTGCGGTTTTCTATCTTCATCGCATGAGATATAAGCTAGTAAGGTTTACTATAATCTGATCCTCCCAGAGGTCTATTTATTAAATAAAATTTCACTGTGTATGTTTGTTTCATTGTTTTGCATATAACAAGGTATTTTTAATTATGGAATAATAATGATTAAACCCTAGTTTTGTCAAACGTTAGAGTAAGCTAGTTGCTTGGGTACCTTATTTTTCTGATCAACCGGGGGAATATTCCGGCCAAAGAAAGTCCCCTCGCCTCCAGCACCATCGTTGAAAGGATCATTGAATTTTCCGTCAGCTGTTCTGAACGGAAAGTCGTGGGGATTGAACCGAACCCCCACGGGAGTTCTCCCAACATTGAGTAGATTGTACTCATCATGAAGATACCTCCTTATGGCTAGGTATATCAGCCCTAAGAACACTGGTAGTCGGTGCCACCTGATCCCTAACCTATCAACACCATGAATAATCTACAAAAACAACATATCAACCGATTCAAAAGTTAAACCGAGCAATACATTAATTTATCAAATTAAAATTTTAAATATATATATTTAAGCGTGTGATATGTGTGCACGCACATACGCACCAGGAATAGAAGTCTATCAATAAGCGTCATCCTTTGAAAGACTCCATGAAAGTCTTCATGGATGAAGTGTTTGATGGGAGAAAGAAGAAGAGATTTTGCAGAAGATATGAATGGGATCATATTAAGATAATTTGATCTTTGAAGGAGATTGATGATTTAGTGTGTTTTGTGAGATTATAATTAAGGATGAAGGCTATTTATAGAGGGATGTATTGTAAGGGTTATGATGAGAATTGAGTCACGTATGTGACACTAATATTTAATGAAGAAAACAATAGAAAATGAGGGGAAAGAGGTGCTAAAAACGATCAAATACTAAATACTTTTTATGTAGGTGTAATAAAATCACAAATATGTCCTTACAAACGTGATATGATAAAATATAATCTGATATAAAGAAGGGTTTTTAATGTTAAACGACGCATAAATTTCTAACGTTTAATGAACTGTAAGGTTTTTTTTAAATGTAAATTTTAGTTATGTTATTTATGCAATGTTTCTATTTATTAATAAAAGATTAAATTTAGTATTATATAAAAATTTTAGTTATATTTTATTGATTATGTTATATTAATCTTATATTTAGTTTTAGTTATTTTAAAAAAAAATATTGTTGTATATATTCAAAAATGAAATGAAACACGTCCATTTTCTTGGTTGAGTGGTGTGGAATGAAGGGTAATAGAGAGTGAAGTGTGCGTTAACGTAACACAAAGTGACGCGGAATGAAGCGGGATCCATAACCCTTCACCTTAACTAATAACAAAGAGCAATATTTTTCATTTTCTTCTATCAGTTTTAACTAGAAGGGTGCCCGCGCAATACAGCGGGACGACATTTACATTTGACACGCGCATTTAATATATTATTATTATTGTAGTAGTTTTATAAAAGTTTATTATGTTTTTTCTAAGTTAAAATTTAAAACACCAAATGAATGAGTTCTGCATGACGACTTGTATATACGCATTATCTTATTGTACCTCATAAAATACAGATTATTTCAGCAAAAAGTTTACACCAAAATGTTTAAAAATAAAAACAGGTTAAGTTGTAGTCTCAAAACGTTTTTTAATGTGATAGATTAAAAGATAGAGCTAAAATCTCCAAACATGTTAAGTTTTTTTGATGTATGGGCAGATAATATAAAATTTTATGCAAATATTAGTAACTGTAAGGTTATTATGTAACTAATTATAAGGGGTAATGTGTAAATAATGTTATAAATACTATTTTACCATTAAAAGTGGTTGTATCTTATGCATTGAATAAAGTAAGCGTTCTTAATTTTACGGTATCTTAAAATAACTCTCTCATATGCTTTATATATAGTATAGATTATACGCATAACAAATATGTAAATCCCGTTTTTGTGACAACCCGGAAATTTTTTTTAGTAATTATTTATAAATTTACAATTTGTTTTTATGTTTTTATTTTTATTTAATAATAATAAA